>BMAO01021367.1:0-122365 GCA_019973975.1 Trichonephila clavata
TTAAAATTCAATACCTTATCTATATGTACACTGCTGGTACCGTAAATGCAACACCAAGAAAGACAAGAGATAGCACAACAAAATTTATTTTGTAGATAACATGTTGACCAAGTATCAAATGATTAAATTTATAGACTTCTGTGAAGTGTGGTTCCTGCCAGAATCAGTAGCCAGAGTAGCCGCCATTGTTGGAGATCACCGCTGCCCACGCCTCGGCATTGATTCAAAGAGACTTGGATGTGTTCTTGAGTACAGCAGACCAAGCAGCTTCCACACGTTGCCAAAGTTGATCTGGTGTGGCAGCTGGGGTGTAATCTGGGTCAATCGTTGAGCAACATGGACCACGTGTTTTCTATCGGCGAAAGATCCGAGAGCGAGCCGGCCAGGGAAGCAATTCAATCTGGTGATTGACGAAGAACCTTTGGACAATGCGTGACAGTGTGGTCGCGCATTATCCTGTTGAAATATGCTGTGGCCAAGCCCTGAAGGTAAGGAAGGACAACTAGCTCCAACACCTCGGAGATGTAGCGCTGGCTGTTTAAAGTACCGCAATGCGTACTAGAGGAGTGCGAGAGAGATATCCAATACCCCCCATACCATAATACCCGGTGCAGGACCAGTGTGGCGTGCATAACGCAGCTGTTCACATCCTCTTCCACGGTGTCTCCAGACTCGAATCCGAACATCGTGGTGTTGCAGACAGATGCGTGACTCGTCAGTAAAGACAACTTCATTCCATTCTGCCACCCACATCCTTCTTTCATCACACCATTGGCGGCGGAGACGTCTGTGGTCTGCAGGGTCAAGCATCCAGGACCAAGCAATGGACGTCTTGCGGACAGACCACTCTGCTGTAAAAGGCGTCGAATTGTACGCGCAGACAGTGAATGATCCGTTACAGACTCAATGTGCTGTGCTATGGTTCGTGATGTGACTGAGCGATCCGTCACTGTCATGCGCACAATTTGCCTGTCCTCACGTGAAGTGGTGCACTGAGGTGGATGCGATCGACCACGTGGTCCGTCATACCCTACTGCATCCAACGGTCACATATCCGCATAACAGTTGTTTGGTTTCGTCCAACACGACTACCGATTTCCCTGAAAGATAATCCACAATCTGGTAGGCCACTATCCTTCCTCTGTCGAACTCGATACTTGATCAAAAGCTGATCGCTGTTTTTCTGCGAGACATCTGATCGTTTCTTTGAAAAAACCAAAGAAAAGCACAAGTTGCCAAACTTTGAAATCGTCGAAATCTCCAAGCCTTAATAGCGCTTTGAGGTGGCTCCACAGGCGTGCGTGATGTGTGTCTGCGCTGAAATTCTAATCATTTGCATATCTCACCTCCGCTAATGCATGTTGTAAATTTCATGTTATTTGCGTGCTTCCTTCAGGGTGTTGCATTTACGGTGGCCAGCAGTGTATAATGAAAACCGTACCTTTTGCCAATAATTTCAGAGGGTATTTCATACTATGCAGCAATAAATACTACTTTTTTGTACAAAAAAAATTCTTTAATGTGGTTTTTTTTAATAATAAAATTTGTTCTTCATTATTTTTTTCCTAGAATCACATATGTCTATAAAAACATTCTTTCCTTAGTAGATCCACACACACACACAACAGCTTTAGTTTATTTAAGGTCATTTATGAGGATATCCTGCCCCAGTGCCTGATGATAAGATTCCTTAGGCTGGCGTGGTTTAGTTGTGAACAGTAGGGTCCCTACTCTGGTACACATCTCGTCAACTGTCTGTAGTTCAAAATAACGAGGCGTATTTTGCAGCCCGGGACATAGAAAATGGTTTAGGCATTAATAGTGGATGTAGGTTCCTTTTATATCATAATAATTAAATTTTTTTCTAATCTAATCTACCAAATATCTAATCGGTTTTTCTCAGAAAAGTTTTTAATTGCCTTTTTCACGTCTTTAAAACGTATTTTCTACACATATAAAACGAGCAGAGCAATTGAGATAACCTCCTCTTGAAAGGGAAAAAACAATCCAATTTTTGAAAGGGTGATACAAGTTTGAATTACAATGGAATCGATTCTAAATATAGTCCCAAGCGTATCATAATTTTTTCCATTTCAGCTTCAATTAGAATAAATAACTAGCAACTTTTCCGATACACAACCTAAAATATTTTACTTTTGTCACTTTTTTATTCCATATTCCTACATATTCATTAGAAGAGCAGTGGCTGAGTGGTGGTGTATCTCACTTCCACGCTACAGGTCCGGGGTTCAAATCCCAGGCTGGGCAAGGTCGACTCAGCCTTTCATCCCTTCCGTGGGTCGATAAATGTGTACCAAGCTTACTTCGGAAATGAACACTTGGGACTTTGCGTCAGATTGACCACTTGACCGAAACATCTGCACGTGCACCTCAGCGCCTAAGGTCACGTAAACTGAGATGGGCACAGTAAGCCTCGTGTGCTGTTGAACCACTGAGTTCAGTTCAGTACATATTCATTGAAAATTTTCTCATAATTCGATTACTCTCATTGAATCCCCTATGGTATACTTCGAGTTTTATATTATTTTTCATGAAATCCTTTTTCTTTAATGATTATTGCATTGTCTCGTTTCAGGAACTCATCACCACCCTGTACATTGGTTTCCTGGGGCTCATCTTCTCTTCGTTCCTCGTATTCTTAGCTGAGAAAGAATCCAATTCCAAGCACTTCAGCAATTTTGCTGACGCCTTGTGGTGGGGGGTTGTGAGTGCTTTTTATTCTCGTCCTCCTGTTACCATTTCTTTTTAAAAAGTTACTCTTGAAAGTTACCTTTGAATTTTATCATAGAACAGGCGTCTCTAACCTTGTAGTTTGTGGTGCGCAAAAACCCAGGATATCGCACAGTAGGAAATATTTGAAACAATTCGATTCCTACGGCAATGTATGGAAGTTCGGGAATAGAGGTCAAGAATACTTATTTATAGTTTTATTATATATTAATTATGCATTATTTAAAGATATTTATTAACATATATATAAACAACATAATTATTATTTCAAATAATAAATAAAATTTTGTGTATTTATTACATACTTTGTAGCTTTTAAACATTTTTATTAATAAACAACATAAAATATATATGTATTCCTTCAACATAGTTAAAAAAAATTATGCGTGCGTTGTCTCACATGTTGAATGCGTCACTGCTCTACTTCAAATCGCAATATCGGAGATATAATTTATTACTTCCAATTTGACACTATTTTGAACGTTCAATTGTTAAACAACTTCTTTACGGACACGAAATATTTTTATATGAGAAAATATAATTCTTGTTGTGGAAATAAACCTTCAACTACCTCAACTTTTTATTTCACTTGAAATTTCCTCCACGTTAAGTATAAGCAGATCGTGACGCTATTGAATCATACCGCTATCGAACGTGCTGCTTCTAATTTGCATAAAGTTTAGTATTTTCTTTTCTCTTATGGCATCAGTTCTTCCCTTAATATGTAAATGCACGTGATCTGTTCGTTCGAAAATATATCATTATGGCTGTCTCTTAAGATAGTTGCACGATTAAATGTTACGTTAATATGTTTAAGTTAAAGAATTTAACTTTCTATTTTATTGTTAATTTAAAGTTTTCCCGACATTGAATTAATGGTTTTTGAATATCACTGCGTAAATATACGTGGTTTAATTTCATTATATGTCGCATCAGTTCTCTTAGATATAAAGAACAAAAAGCGGGAACCATAGTACCAGGTAGTTATAATTAAAGTTACACTATTCAGAGGCCTATAGAACTTGTTCTGGCTATCGGATTTTGATGAAACTTGGAATATATACTATATGAAACGGTATACCATAGTGAAACGGTTTCTGCAATTAAAAATATCAGTACAAATTTTGACCACTAGGTGGCTTTTATCGAATCTTCCTTATGAAAATCCTTAAAATCTGTATATAAACTTGCAGTCATAGGCAGAAAATCATTCAGCGTGCGTTTCTCATCGTTTCTCATGCCCTTACAAAAAAACAAAAAAGAAAAAGATCGAGCTTTAATGGTAAAACTGTTTTATCAGAACGGCAGCAACCACTTAGCTGCTCTGTGGGAATATCGTCGTTTAAAGGATCTGGGAAAAGGCCCCATATCGAGAACTGCTTTGAGGAAGATGATTATGAAATTTAAAGAAACTCGGAATTTGGGTGTGCTGCCCGGAAGAGAACGGAAACCGGTTGGGACTGAAACTGTGGAAGAAGTCACTACTGCTATGGTTGAAAGAGTCTCCAGTTCCATCTGTTCTTCTGCAAGGGGTCGATCAGCGTCACGCGAGTTGGAGATTACGTGGTCGACAGTACGAAAAATTCTGCGACAGTCAGAAATGTCATTCAAAATTGTGTAAAATGTAAAAGATACAACGCAAAATCAGTTAAAAGTGAATCTGTATCTTTACCGGCTGATAGAGTAAGGGATACTAATGTGTTTGAAGTGATAGGCATTGATCTTGCCGGACCTCTCTTTCTAAAAACTGGTTAAAAGGTGTGGATTGTGCTCTACACGTGTGCAGTGTATTGTGCAGTGCATTTGGAGCTGGTTACAGCGTTGACAACCAATAATGCTTTGCTGTGTTTACGATGCTTCATAGCCAGAAGGGTCAGGCCTTCGGTCGTGTACACTGACAATGGAACTAATTTCAAAGGTGCTGTCCGGCAGTTCAAAAGCCTGGACTGGATAAAAATTGAACGGCAAACAGAGATTCAACGCATAAAATGGAAGTTTAATCCTCCCACTGCAGCTTGGTGGGAGAGACTCATAAGAGTGCTTAAAGATCTCTTAAAACGCACTTTAGGGAATGCAATCTTGACGTACGAAGAGCTTCTCACCATTTTATGTGATTGCGAATCTATTGTCAACAGCCGACCTCTGACTTATGTGTCTGAAGATTCGGACGACCTGGTACCTTTGACGCCTGCAATGTTCCTGATGGGAAATTCAACTATTGATGTGGCAGATTTAGATTTTTGTGATTTTGCGAAGTTTCAGAGAAGGGTCAAATTTCGAGTGAAATTTTTGAAAGATCTAAGAGGAAGGTTTCGTAAAGAATATCTAGGGTTATTAGTGCAAATGGCTCATAACATGTCTCGAGCCTTTAAACTTAGTGAGATAGTTCTGATCAAAAATCCAAACAGGAAGAGACTTTACTGGCCTTTAGGCAAAGTTTTCGAGCTGATTCCTGGAAGGGACGGAAAAGTACACACCCTAAAGCTGAGATGCAGCAATTCCGAGATCATCCGCCCTATCCAGAGAGTTTTTCCTTTGGAAATTCAATCTGCTGAAACGGCAAATTCAGAGGATGTTCCATTGGAGGATGATGCTCCTAAAATTCCTTCTGCTAACGTTGATGTCTCTGAGAGTACAATCATACCTGTAGATGTTCCTCCTAATATGCCTAAGGTGTCGAGATAGGGACGTTCTACCCGGAGACCCAAGAGACTAAGCGTTTTCAATGTCACTACTGTTTTTGAGTCTGAGTAGATTGAAATAGGGGGAGTATGTTGTGTTCCGACCCCAAGTCTCACAACCACTAGGCAATGTGTGTTCCCCTCCTTGCGAGGAACACACTGCTCAACTCACCACCGAGGAGAGTGTTAACTGTAACCTTTTTCTACTACTTTCACCCGCTACTCACGTGGGGATTGCCTTGTAAGCTGAACCTAAGTGCTCGTATTAATAATTATTGTTCTGGTGTAATTCGCAGAAATTATTTGTTTTCTCTGGGACTTTATAATCAAAAAGAACCTGATATCATATAGATTAACTCTATTTTTCACACACGTGATACAAACGCTGAAACATCAAGATCAGGAAACCCGTCATGAATTTGCTTGCCAATTTTTGGCGAGAATAGAAGTTGATGATGTGGAAATTGGCCTTGGAAAATTCTATGGTTAGATGAGGCACACTTTTATTTAGTCGGAGCTATGAATACTCAAAATTGCCGCATATGGGGTACTTTACCTCCCAATATCCTGTATCAACAATCACTGCATTCTGATTACGTGACTGCTTGGTGTGGATTTACTGCTGAGTTTATCCTCGGACCTTTTTCTTTGAAACTCTCACTCTACAAGGTCCTAAAAGAGGCTCTGTCACGAATTCACGGTACAGTAAACTTTTTCAACTACAGGTCATTCCTGCTTTACAGAAACGACAATGTTTGCCAACCACTATCTTTATGCAAGATGCAGCAACTCCTCACATTGAGCGTCAAGTCAAAGCACTGCTTAGTGCTAACTTTGCCAATAATCCAACATTTTCCGGATGCATGGCTTTCTCGTTCACCCAACTTAAATCCCTGTTATTTCTGGTTGCGAAGATTTCTAAAGGACCGTGTTTATAGTGGAGGAGTTGGGAATTTACCTGATTTAAAAGCTAGCATTATACGTTCGCCATGTGGCTGAAATCCCTCGTGAGTTGCTTCGCGCTTCCATTGAAAACGCTATACTGCGTTTTCAACACGTTATTGATATCAATGGAGCACATATTGAGCATATTCTGTAATTGAATACATTTTAACGATTCTAACATATCATTTGGGCACCACATTTCCTTTTGGTGGTCAAAATTTGAACAATTTTTTTATTGAAAAAACCTTTTTCCCCATGATCCATATAGCATATATTCCAAGTTCCATCAAAATCCGATTAGCAGAACGGGCTCTATAGGCCCCTGAATAGTGTAACTTTAATTATAATCACCTGGTACTTGCAATTTTCTTCAAGCACTTAAATCTCTTCAGTAGTGATGTCCAACCATTTTAAATAACCATCGATACATTTTTAGAGTTATCTGCCACATTCTTTCGTAATTTCTTGAATTGTGCTTTCCATAATTCTGAAGATGCTTGTTCAACAAGCTGCATTTCAAAATTTTCACAACTTTCATCCACTCAAAAATTTTCAACTTTGTGGAATGCCACTGAGAATACCGGATCCTAAATCTGGCACGCGCACTATAGATTGCCTACGCCTGCTCTAGATACTACAGATATTAAACTCAGAACTAAAATATTTTTAGCCTTATTTCAAAATCCTGAATTTTCAAACACATTACATATAAAATTATTGATGCATGTAAAAGATAAATACAGAAACTCGTTTTTTTTTCATGCTCAGTCAATTGCACTTCCAAATTGTAATCGAATACAATCCGTTGTGTTGGTACCTCCACCTCATGTTGATTGAGTTGGAAATCACTCTCATTGATCCCATACTCGAGGAGGGAGGATCCGAGCGCAGTAGGAATTGAAACGCCTTTAAGTGAGACACGAAATGAAGGCCGATAGATATTTACAATTATTCACTTTTATTAATTTAACGTTAAACCTGAATACGCGATGTGTAATAAAGACAATCAACTAATTATAAATTAGGAGTACTTATCTTTAATGAGGTACAACTTCAGAATCTCGTCCACAAGACATATTCTACTAGGTTCTAATGGCGATTGTAATTCAAGAATAAACGAATATAATTCCTTCTGTACTATCGTGGCTGTATTGACCACAAAATAATCTATTCTCTATCTCACTGACTAGTTATACTTTATTTGGTAGTGACATTCGCTTGCAGAGTGGAGTTGTTCTATCTCCAAATACCAATTTGGCTGGAGGGGGAAAAAACCAAGTTACAGAGGACAGACCTCGGAGATAGCCTATTATTACAGAGTTTCAGCTCACCATGTCTTTATCTTCAAAAAAAAGATGATAAAGTCTTGTAGATTATATAATTTTGTAATGGCTAACAAGTTTGTCAAATGTAAATCTGAATATAGTCCACTTGATTCACGCATCTTATCAGAATTTCTGTTAGTTTATTTATGATAAAAAATACATGAGAAAAATGGTGTCGATTTGTTTGTTAATATAATGAACGATAAAATAAACAATATCAAAGGAGAGATTAAGCGTGTTTAAAGAACCTCGTCTTCTCAATACACTTAATGGACAGTAAAAAATGGACTAGAAAAGAACCAAATTTCTGTCCAGAAAAATAACAGCAACACCATGAAGAAAGCATGCAAACCATTTGAAATTTAAGTCATGTGTTGGCGGCAATGAAATATGCAAACCATTAGCATTAAAGCGCAAACTCAAATCACGGGTGATTGTAGCGACACCAGTAACCCCTACGTAAGAGTAGAACAGTTTGGCGATTTAAAAACAGCCTTTTTTGCGTAAGCGGTTTATTTATACCTCGTAGAAGACATCGTGCATCTTTTAACCAAGTTTCTGAATTCGACCGAGGAAGCATTGCAGTCTATAGGGATTGCGGATTATCCTTCTGAGAAATCGGTCAACGTATTGGGCAAAACCAAGCAATTGTGATGCGGATCTGTCATCGGTAGATGCAGGAGGAAACGATGGACCAACGATGCCGATCACACCCACCTCATTGCATCATTGCCCGTCATGATAAGCGGATTGTGCGCATGGCAAGGATGGAATACGCAGCCACATCACGAATCATAGCACAACAGATTCAGTCTGTTACGCCTCATTCGGTGTCCGCTCATACCATTCGACGCCGTTTGCCGCAGAGTGAATGTCCGCGAGGCCTCCATTGCTTCGTTTACCCTTGACTTGAAATCACAGGTGTTTGCGCCGTGAATGATGCAATGAACAGCGGTCATGGACAACGGAATGGAACGACATTGCATTTACTGACGAATCTCGCTTCTGCCTGCAACATCAATGGTCGTATTCGAGTTTGGAGACACAGTGGTGAGAGGCTGCTAAACTGTTGTATTATGCATCGCCGTGCTGGTCCTGCAACCAGTATCATGGTTTAGGGTGGTATAGGATTTCACCACCGCATTTCTCTAGTACGCATTGCTGGTACACTGTACAGCCAGTGCTACATCTCTGAGGTGTTGGAGCCCGTAGTCCTTCCATACATTCAGCGCTTCCCATCAGCCATATTCCAACAGAATAATGCGCGACCACACGTGGCATGCGATGCTCAAGATTTCTTCTTTACTCATCCGATTGAATTGCTTCCTTAGCCTGCTTGTTGTCCCGATCTATCTACAACCGAAAACGTGTGGTCCATGTTTGCACAACGACTGGCCCGGAATACACACCACCCACTGCTACACCAGATCAACTTTGGCAATATATGGAAGCCACATGGACTTCTGTACCCAATGATACATCCAAAGCCTCTTCGATTCTATGCCGAGGCGTCTGGCAGCGGTTATAGCCAACAATGACAGCTACACTAACTGCTGATTTTGTCATGATCCACACGTCACAAGAGGCTATGATTTTAATCGTTTGATCCGAATATTTTCCGAATAATTTTTGCTATGATATCTCTGGTCCTTTTTGGTGTTGCATTTTGTGTGGCCAGCTGTGTAGTTCCAAAAATAGCAGAACCTTTGAGAGAATAGAATGACAAAACTCAAGGGGGACTGCTTTGAAATATATCAGTGTAATATTGTAGCATCTCATTAGGACAATTCATAAATATTATCGCTTGATTTTGTCCTCTTAAAACAAAAAAGCTTTATTTATCAACGACTGCAGCACCATGTTGTAATGCCTGTCGGGTCCTGCTTCCCTCTGAACCAACTTGTCTACCCTCGGACCCGGCTAGGTGTGTGGGGGAAACTGAATAATCAGTAGACATGATTCACTCTAATTATTTTATTGTCACCAAAATATCAAGCAGACACAATAACAATCTAATTAAGATAACAGATAAGATAGTAGAGCGCGGAGGTGAGACTCGTTAGCCTGGGGATAATACTACGGACCCTCAACTAATTCCACTATAACTTAAACAAGCTCAATATAAACAACGTCGCACACTAATGAGCTAAACTTCTATTTAAACAAGGATCTTACAAATTATGTAAATATCATACGTGTTTTAACTTTTAAGAAATTCTTAAAATATAATTTCTGGACTAAAACTCGTTGAAATATATTTTAACACTACTGTACTGTTGAAATATGACTTTGGTAATTTACTTTTATCGTATTTTTGTTCTCTCTCATTTGATTGTTATTAGAAGTAACTAATTGAACTGGTGGAAACTCGAAATTTTTATTTGATTAGTATTAAAAGTAAATTTCTTGTAAAATTAATTCTAAAATTATATTTTCGTTTATTTTATTCATTTATTTTATTGCGAATCATTATTGCGTACGTAAAATTTTAAAAAACTAAATTAATGAAAATAATAACCATGGCATACTTTAAAAAGAAACGTCTTTTCAAATAGGCTTTTATGTGCATTCGCTAACCTATCTTGGATCTTTCAAATATATATACAAACAAAAATGGTAAAATCTCTACAAAAATTCAACTGACAATTACAATTTTTATATTGTAATATAAAAATTATATTTTAATATTACAATCCATCATTATACACTGTACTCTTTTATTCCTTCGAAACATTTGTGTTTTAGTTTAAAGGTCGTACATTGTAATGAATGTACAAAAATATCATTTATTTCAGGAAGAAAAGGTCTAAGCACACTGCATAAACATTTTGCTTATAGTATTCTTTTCGTTTCCTTAGATAACTCGAAAATTTTTCCCCTTGAAGAAAAAAGAACTCCGAAGATCTCTGAAAGTTTTTAAAAATTCTATTATTTAACAAACCCTACTTTTGTATACAAATCTGAAAATACAGTCTTTTTTTTTTCTTTTACACTAAGCGCACTTTTTTGAAACTTGATAAAAAGGTTTGCCAGAAGAGGAAAAACATATCGTTCAATATTATTAGCTGGATCCTTTAATAACTGTGGCTTTTTTCGTGAGAGATCCTACCATCTAATTTTCGCCCTTTTTAGATCAATCTCTTGGGCTAAAAAAATCAATAAACCCACTCATTGCTGGAGGGGAAGGATGTTATTTGAAAATTTCTTCATTACGCACTAATAAAGACTGAACTCTAAACATTTTTTCCCCTCTCTTGATGTTTTTGCAGCACACTTAAAACTTCCCCGGGAAAAAATAAGAAAAGAAAACTCATGTGAGAAGGACTTTAATTATTTCCTATATTATTTTTTCTGCACTCCAGAGAGAGAGCAGGCCGGTTTCATTTCAACCTAGATTTATGAATAGAAATAGTTTTTATGTGTAGAATTTTTAAGAAATGAAATGTCCAAGTAAGATTGAGATGAAACATATTACGAAGCGTTTTGTTTATTTTTGGGAAAAGAAAATATTTCTACTCGAATTCATCAAAGTTTCTTATAAAGTGCTTCATAATTTTTTTAAAAAATGTGTGTTAAGATTTAATTTTTGTTTCAAATGGTAAAAACTCTCAAAGAAATTCCTTGCAATATTCTAGAACCGTTTGAACAAATCTTAAAATTTATTTTTCGTTTCACCAGTAATTGACAGGAGAAAAAGAATCCGATTTTACTCTTCAAAAAGTATTTCACACTGGTCATTGAAATTAAAAGATAATGAAAAGAAAAATATGGTAACTTGTGACGGGTGCTTACGCGTTTCACTAACCTTCTCTCAAATCTTTAAATATTTTATTTATTTTAACCAATCTCCGCCGAGAGCCAAAAGTGTGACTTATGCAAACAAGATAGTTTCGGGTTTAGCGAGTTCGAAAAAGATATAAAAGGGAGAAATGAAATGAAGAGAGTGAGGATGACTACGAGGTTGATTAAGTAGGTGATTCTGAGAGATTAGTTTAACTAGTGGAAGTATATTCGCCGGGGGAAGACTATTGAAAAAGGTTCATTAATTCGGTTCGGGACGGAACTGAAGATATCAAAGATTGAAGCCGCTCCTTAGAGCAATCCAGTATTAGAGAAAAAGGTATCAGGTAAGTTATTTTCATAAATTAGATATAAATGCGTAGTTTGATTGTATACGTTATTCTCCGTGGTTTCAGTTAGTATTCCGTCGTTCATAATCGGGTTCTTCTCACACTCCACTGTAATTTGTTGTTCTTATAGTCTGAATAATATTTGTGTATTTCTCTATTAAGAAAGATAAATAAATAAGATTGATTTATTAATTTGGTTGTAATTAATTATGGATCCAACATATTCAGATTTAGATAATATGCGAAGGGGAGTTAATAATCATAGGGGTAGTGAAAGACTACGACAAACTTAATGGGACAACCAATGGTCAATGCTGCAATTATTTATGTGCATTGAGTCCTCTTGAATACAAAATAGCTCTCTCAGGCACACGTTACCAAAAGAAATAACCAATTCGGTGATTGACAATGGGGTGCGAAAATAGAGGGATGTAAGAAATCCGGCTTGTGAAGAGAAATTCGGCTTTAGACCAAGATGCCACAGGAACTCGAATTGGCCCTACCGCTAGGGTACAATGGTTCGACGAGGTTGGAAAAATATGAAAAACCCAATCCCACTTGTGTCCCACCAGAGCAGGCATGTCAAACACGCGGCCCGCCAACTTCTAGGTTGCGGCCCACGGAGACATTTTACAAAATTTTAACTGTCAATATTTAAGGGTTTTTTTTATTTGAAAATTTTTTAAAAAAATTTACAACATATTAACCTGTTATCTATTCTTGTTTTTTTTAATTCTATTTAATTATAGAAATAGCCTTTAAATGAAAATTATTTTTAATATTTTATTGAAATTTTTTCATTTAATTTTACTATAATAAACTAATTCTAATTAAACTCTTAAATGCACTTTAGCATATTATTTGCTATATATCGCACTACGATTCATCGTGTCTGCGACTTTTTTTTTCGCTTTGAAGTGTCCAATCAGTTAGAGGCGAATAGCATGGCGTCAAAAGCCATTCAAGATTTATTTTTTTTTTTAATTTAAAACCCCCAAAATGACCAAGTCCAAGTGCAGTGTTTGTGCAATCGTTTGTGAATGAAAGTGCATTTTGGTTTTTATTCATATTAAAATAAAAATTTATTTAATAAAAATATATTGAAACTTCAAGAACAGTGTAAGAAAAGATAAACTGAAGATGAACATCGTAATTTTCAAGAAAAATGGGAACTCCAATATTTTTATGCCCATAATAAGAATAAAATATTATGCCTGATATATAAAAACTGTAATTCAGAGGCAAAGGAATATAATTTTAAAAGGCACTATGATAGAAATCAGAAAACAAACTATGGCCAACATTCTGTGAAGCTTGAAGAAGACGAGTTGTCGGAACTGAAATCAATTTAAAAATGAAAAAAATGTATTCACTAAGTTTGTTGACGGAGTGAGTGAGCTAATGTTAACAACGAACTATTCAGATGCTCGAGGGCGTTTGGCCACGAACCTCGTAATTTTGAACCATGATTAAGTGACGAGAACGATACCCGAGATGGCACCCCCTCTCCTGCCTTCCACACCACACCAACTGGTCGACGCTTTAACCTCGACACATTTAACGTGCATCGGCCTCCTCTGCATTGAGGATCTTCAGATGTATAAGGCCGGAACTCATAACTCGAGTCAGTTACCTTGACCACTAGGTTACCGTGGCAACCTAAATTTGTTGAAGACTATACAACTGCAATAAAAACTATATATTATCCCTTTTAATCGCAAGCAGGTCGAAACCATTTACTGAAGAAGAATATATTAGTGAATGCTTAATTAAAGCGGAAGAATTACCGCATTTACTCGAATTTAAGCCGAACTTTTTTTCCAATGTTAATGCTGCAGAAAATGGGATGCGACTTAGAATCGAAGGGAAAGAAATTTGTTGGATTTGGTATTCAGAGAAATTATGAGTTCCCGTAGTTAAAAATTTGTAATACTGATAAAATATAACAAATAATTAATGTGTTAATAGTTCTCATTTTAAATTTATTTTGATTTCGTAAAATTTGATATCGATAAACCATTTTACATTATTTTTCATTTTTCACAATAACCTTTTGAGAATTTGGAGTGCGGCTTAGAACAGATGGCGGATTAGATTCGAATATAAAAGCGGTATTATTTCCAGCACAAGTAAAAAAAAATTTAAAGTGTAATTTTAAGTTGAAATTCTGTAACCAGCAGAATGATGAAATAGTGGAGAATTATAGGAATGTATTTTGTATAATACATGTTTTTGATGCACTTTTAGAAACCTTGATGAAGTGTAAGTTATCCTTGTAAAAGTTGTTTCGTGTCTTGCAACTGATAGAGCATTTACCCTGACTAGTATTACTAAAGCAGTTGCAAGATTAAAAGAAACAAGCAAACAACATGATAATAGTACAATTTTGAACATTTTCATCGTATTATTACTTAGCAAGTATTGTACTTGGATATGCTGGACATGTTTTAAAATAGTCAGTAAAATTGAAACTTTATTCGAGCATGGAGATTTTGGCATCGTCGATTTGCTTCATTTTTGGAAGATTTAGAAAGGTAATTCATCGATCAACCATATTACATGAAAGTTCGATGGATTTTGACCAATAAGGGTTAAAACGATTTTTAAATTGCTGGATGAAATCATTATTTTCTTGGAAACGAGAAAAAACAATCATGAAAGTGCAAAAGATGATTAAATGATAATGAAAGTGAATTGAAAGATGAACACTGGGTAAAGCACTTGGCTTTCTCAATTGATATTACAAGTCAACTTAAGCTTTAAGGCAAAAATCCATTTGCTACGATGTTATTTGATAATATCAACGCTTTCGAACAAAAATTATTACTGACAAATTATTACAAATAGAAAGAGAAAACTTGTCTCACTTTGAAAGTGTTTTTTTTTAAATCTATTGATTAAATCATTTAAATTAAAATTTACAGAATATTAAATTAAATTATTAGAAATGGAATTCGATCGAATATTTTCTGATTTTAAAAATATTGAATTACAATTTCGTTTCTTAATTTCACCTCTATCTATCGATATTGTAATTGTTGATGAAAAGTTACAAATGGAATTAATTGAAATCTATTTTGATTCTTTGCCGAAGCAAAAAGTTTCGAAGTAATACGTCTAGTAATTTATACATATTCACATCTGTGGATCGGTTTCTTAAAATGTTATCATTTGTTACGCGTATAATGACTATGTTCGGAAGCACTTATTTATTCAAGCAACCATTTTCTTTAATGAAAAGTAACAAAAATTCTCAGAACGGTCGAGATTAAATGAAAAACATTTATCATCATTTTTTTAAGAATTTAATCAACTCAATATGTTCAACCAAATTTTGATGACTTGCTTTGAGAGAAAAAAACGACGTCAAATATCTTCTAAAGTTAACATTAAATTCTATTTCGTATAATAACTTTTATTTTTGTTCTTTTTATAAAACAATATAAAATATGTATAGTTTAAAAAATAAAATGAAATATTAAACGATTATGTATGTATAATATATAATACACTGAGTTTTTTAAATATATATTATAATCATCCTAAAAATTCTGTTTTATTAATTTTTTGAACATTGAAAACATGCGGCCCTCAACTTAATGTAAAATAGCTCATGTGGCCCGTGGTATCAAAAGAGTTTGACATGCCTGCACCAGAGGGAGTCCGTTTAAACTGGTGCTTTCGTCATGGAGCCAAGAAGACCAGGCTCGAGTATTGTTAACTGTCGCAAGTCTAAATATATTAAACTGTTGTAATAAACAATAGTTTGAGCACTTAATCTAGCTGGAAGTATTTTGATCTGGAGGAGCATGCGTCTTCCGTAGTCCGTTTCTACGGTTAAATGATTTGGGGAGGAATTGTGAGAGCTACATATCTTTCAATGACCACTCGAATATATATGGATGAGGTATTGGAATCCTAATTTAGACTGTTTAGGAGAGCTGTTGACCCAGATTTTTTGTTAATGGATGACAATGCTCACCTACATCCAGCATGGAGTGTGTCAGAATACTTGCAAACAGAAGATATCGCTCGAATGGATTGGCCCACTTACTCACCCGACTTCGACCTGATTTAGCATGTGTGGGATGCCTTAAGGTACAGAGTTTCAGCTCGCCAAACTTCTTTCCGGAGGTAAGAAGTGCACTTTTAGAGGAGTGGTGTGCTTTCCGAAAGACTTGACCAATACTTTGGAGAAGTCATTGATATCAAAATGTGAGGTGGATATACATATATATCCCAGGCAAAAATACACCATATTAAAGAAATAGTTTTGGAAAGAGTTGGTTACATTTTCCCTCCATTTTCCAATTTTGATAAATTTGATTTTAATTTCAATATTTTGCAAATAGACAACTAATTTCTGTTTACTTTCTTAAAAGTATCGATAACATTTTATTTCTGTCATTATGCTTTTTTTTTTTTTTTTTTTGATGACCAGTGTTTAATCATCTTTTGTCGAAACTAAGCTAGCAAAATAAATTTTGAGAGAAATTATCACAAGTATATAAAAACAAAGGTAAACTAAAATTATGTTTGATTAAATTTTACAAGCCGAAAGGCAATTTAAATGCCTTTGTTGTTTGAGTATGCAAGTGTGTGGGAGGGGGTGCTCGTTTGTGTGTATAATATATTGCCGAGGATCATCACAAGTGAATTATTTTTATCTGTAATCAAAATGCTCCATTCCAATTAATTTAAAGGTCATGGAATAATTAACAATATATAAGGAGTCGTTATGGGTTCTTTGGAGATAATTTCTGATGCAGTTGTGTCCGAAAGGCTTCAGGAATACGTGCCGATCATATTTAATGATTGAAAATGATTTTTAGAGACGGCCCGTTACATAAAATATATCCAAAAATTATCATAACGGTAGCCAGGACAACACGAAAAAACTAGGCGTAGCTTAGTACGGTCAAAACCACTCTTCTCAATCCCCAAACCCTCATTTTATCCAAGTCAAAGAAATTTCTGGAATGTTCTGAAATCACACAATGTATTATTTTCCTGACAATTGATCAAATCCTATGTATGATGAAATATTGTGCCAGCTCACTAAAAACCTCTGAATGAAAAGGCACTTGTTGAGATTTAAGTTAAGATATTTCCCGTTAAGAGCGAAAAATATACAGGATTATGAACTCGATGTCTTGGAAAGTTCAGGACTTTGATAAACTAAAGAAAAATTCTAACAAAAGAATTGCATAGGATGCAAAAACTGTTTTAAAAAGCAGTGGTATTTTTAAAAAAAATAAACAATTCGAAACGTTTTTTAAATTATTTGAAAGTAATATTAAATTGAAAATTTTTTAAAAAAAGTTGCAGTTCTCTAAGTTAAACATTTTTTTTCTTTGCTCACGTATAGAATCTTGAATGAGTCTGGAAGGCGGAATAAAAAGTAATTCGCAGTTGAATTTAAAATATCATTTAATTTAAGAAATGTGTTTTAAATAATTCTAAAAAAATTATAAGATGGATCAGCTTTCAAACAGTTGAAAAAGTTGGGGGAAATATTTTTACACAAAAAAGCGCTTGTGCGTGTGTTTATTAAAAATAAGTAACAAATATGAATTCCTTTTATCAGGACTTTAGAGCCATATAACCAAGATTCATTGCATCAATTTACAATTTTTATAAAGGATTAGTAAAAAGAGGGCATTTCATCCAATTCTATCCATAATCCCCAAGCAAGTTCTTGTTACATTTATTTTAATCCTGTAGCCGCGCCCATCGAGTGGTCATGGTCGTGAAATCGTCTTTGTTTTTCCTGTTAAGCCGTTAATTCCAATCTTAATGTCAGTGAATGCCCGCCGTGTGGAGGGGTTGATTCAGGATTAAAACTGTCGAGATTCAGATTCTTCACGTTGGTGTAGTAGCTGTTTGGAGAGTGGTTGCCAACTCAGGTGTCATCCTCGTCACTTGACGGTGTTCAAAATTACGAGATCAATGGCCAATAATAATTGTGTCGTTTCAAAGAAAGATTACTTATATTTTTCCATTTGGTTTTAGAAGTAATACTGAACTATGATTCTGTTGTTTCTTTCAGATAACGCTGTGCACAGTGGGCTACGGTGACACTGTCCCAATCACTTGGCCCGGAAAGCTGATAGCCGCCTTCTGCGCCTTGCTCGGCATCTCCTTCTTCGCTCTACCTGCAGTCAGTATCACTATTATCATCATCCAATTATCATATTCAAAACTGAATAAATAAAAAAGAAGTAATTCAATTAATATAAAGAAATGAGTCTGAGCACAACTTTTTAATTGAAAGCATTCCCCTTTGTATTTTTAGAGAAATTCTTTTTTTTTTCCCTCGAATATTTACTGACCCATGTTACCTTCGTAGAAATTGTTTTCATAAAACATGTGCCGCGAGTAAAAGGTTTGTAGAAAAGCATACCCATTAACATTTTGTAAGTTTAACAGAAAACTTGCAAGGTTTTTTTTTAACCAAAATTGAGGTGTTCTAATCTTGTTTTGCACTTTGGGAAACATATTCTATTCCTGTGATGTGTTTATTGAAGTTTATTTAAACTATAAATCATTTGAGGAAAAAACGATGGTATACAGGATTTGGTTCTATAATGATCAAATTAAATTTGCCCTATCCAAATATTTAAAAAAAAATACATGAGTGCTCTGTTTTTATTAAAACGAGATTTAACGATTTCTAAATATTTATAAGAAAATATAAGTGTATATTTGGACAGCAACCGTTAAATATAAATGAATAGTACAATTTTGTTTCTAATTATGTTCTCTTTGGCTTAAAAAGCTTTTGTTTTCAAGTAAAAAAGTAAGCTAAACCTAAATAAAATGCCAAGATAATCATTGATCTTGAAGCGTTTGGTTTTAAAAAAAGCGCTGATTAAAACGAGTTTTATTTAAGGCTATTAGAAAGAGTTTCGTTTCGAGGTACAAAAAAGGGTTCACTTTCTTTCGTTCTTATCTTAATATGTTTTATAGCAATCAACTGTTACTCAAAATTTTGACCGCAATTAAAATTTGTTTCAAAAATTTGTTGTCTGTATAAAACTCTAGAAATATTGGGGTTGATGTTGATTATATCAATCCTGCAATCAATATAAAAAGAGACTTTTATATACAAGTAAAATCAAATTCAATTATTAATGTAAGCATGAAATTCTTGCATATCGAAACATTTTTTCACGACGCAACATTATAATCATTCCCAACATTATAATACTTTGAAAATAGTTGTTCTTGCATATTGAAATAAAAATACTTTGTTAGTTTCGGAAGGAATGGAAAAGCTTTATTTTAACTGAAGAATTGAAGGATTACAGTCTTACTGCCTGCTCTAGGTAAAATTTGACATTTTAGTTACTTTGTTTCACTTACAACTTGGCTCCTCTTTCCAAAATTTTGCCAACTGCTAGTCTATATCAGCAGGGGAATAATATTTTCTCAAGAACCTTAAATTAATTACAAATCACTTCTCCACTTAATTTGCCTTAATTTGTTATTAAGGCAAACTCTGTCTGCCAAAAATTAAAATCGCTATTTGTTAGAAATTTTCATTGGAAGACATTCCCTATTTTATGAAAGTGTTCTTTATGTTATTCCATCCCGGATATTCAATAATGGGTATCCACACATGGGAATCTTAATTCAGGTAACACTTTACAAAATAGATAGGCCACTGGATCAGTCACCACACGTTTGGAGCCCCCTCTGGTGTAATGCACATTTTAACAGCAGTTTTGATGTTTGTCTTGGGAGCATGAGTGTCTATATATATATATAACTGGAGAATTTTCCTCCAGTACATAAGGAGTGCGAAAAAGTATGACTACACTTTCAAAAATTAATTAAAAATAAATAAGCAGAAATTTTAACTTACGGTTTGTGTTTAAATTAGATACAGCAACGTCTCCGTTTTTTCGACCTTTCAAAATTACTTCACTGCAAGAACAAGTATAATTTGTCTCATAGTTTGTCGAATTTAAATCTGCTACATATGTCAATGGAAAGGCATGGCATCACCACACTTGAAGTTCCCCGGTGATGGATGGAAACACCTTTGCACTTCTAGGGAGTGTTTGCTATAGTCTCCGTAAATCCAATGAATTGAAAATTCCAATGATAGCCATCCATCGCGGGATATTGATACACTGCAATGCTTCGTAGAACATGGCCAGAAATCTCGTATCGACTCGAAGGGTTGCGGGCAACTAGTGGTGCGCATATTGAAATCATGCAATAAAGGCATTGGGGGGAAAACTTTGATATTTTCTGTATGGAACCAGAAAAATCACAAGTAAATATCTTCATTTATTTATTTATAATTAATGTTTGAAAGTGTAGTCATACTTTTCGGATATATTTTACCTTATTTTGCGTAGTATTGATCAACTAAAACCCATTCAGAAATATGTGCTACGACACATCTCACGGTATATCTTTAGGATAAGGGTCCTAAGAGGTTGCGTCTGTGTTTCAGGGTATCCTGGGTTCCGGGTTCGCTCTGAAGGTGCAGCAGCAGCAACGGCAGAAGCACATGATCCGCCGTCGCGTGCCAGCGGCCAATCTCATCCAGTGCCTCTGGAGGTGCTACGCCGCAGACGAGAATTCCATGTCCGTGGCCACCTGGAAGATCCATCAGCAGCCGCTGCCCAGTCCCCCTGCGTGAGTGACCAACCACCCTCTACCTACTCTCCCCTACAGACCCATTTTTTCGTATCAGTTTTTCCCCTTTTTCTTCTGTTTCTGGCTAGCAAACATCCGGTGCCTGATTTTTAATATCGTTTCTCGCCAAAAATAAATTACCCAGACGTACCCGCCATATGAAATTACTTAAAAATGGGAATATACATCTTTGGGGTTAAAATTTTCTAATTATTTCAAATTAATATATTGATGTATTGCCGAGATTGGGATTTTCAAGTGCTGCGAAAAATTATTTCTAGCATGAAAAAAATAAATTCATCTTAGTGCGTGAGTTAAATGAACGTCGTATTTAAAAAAGCAACACGAGGACTACTGGCGACCGACCTTGTCATTTTGAATAGAGGTCAAGTGACGAGAGCGACGCTTGAGCTGGCACCCACCCCTCCTAACTACCACAGCAACAGAAGGATATTGAGCCTCAATTGATTTAACGTGCTTCGGCCCCCTACATAACGGGTCTTCAGTGACCCCAGGACGCGACATGCCGGCCACAAGTTCGTAACCATAACTACTGGGACACGGCGGCTACTCATCTAAGTGGAAGGAGAAGACTTTGTGAAAAACGTGAAACAAATCTGATGGAAAAATTCAAGAGGGAAGTTCATAATAGTCACGACAATCATGATTATAAGTGATTGTCGGTGATACTTCAGTTTCAAGCCGCACTTTCGAAACCTCCTTTCACAAAAGACCTGTGGAGCAGGAGGAGAATGCGCGTTCAATTTATCATAGCGTGAATGTGGAATTCGGAATTCCCCCCCCCCCATGCTGATATCAACTTCGTCTGCAGATAGTTTTGGCTTGTGTTGTTCTAACTAGGAGTATCTCTCTAGGAGTATTTCTATAGAAGTTAAAATAAGCCAAATTTTCCTCTCTGGTTGAAACTCATTGCACAAAATTTGCTTTGGATCCTTCGCTGCAACCCATCTGCAGTTGAATCAATTTGTTCTTCTCCGAGAGTTCAGCCCCCGAAAACTTAGATAAAAAATCAAATCCACCCGATAGAATGAGTCAGCATGTCGCAGTAATGACAAATATTTCCTTTATTTAGTATAAGCCCTACTCAAGGTATTCGTGGAAAGGTCAGTTAAATAAAGTGCACTGATGTCTAGCGTTCTAAATTTGAATTTCCAGTAAAACACAGAGGACAGGCAAATCGAATCGGTCGTTGAATGAGCCTTCTCCACAAGGAGGATTGCTCTCGACGTAAGTAAATGTTTCAAACTGACAAGGAATTGTTAACTAGCTATAGGTCCTCAAACAACTGAGAATACACCTTCTTTTTACTCCATACATTCAACTTTCAATACAAATTGCACAAATATAGAAACAATGTTTATATTTTTACACAAAACAAATGCTTTAATTTAAAATAAAAAGAAAATAATCAACGAAAAACTTCTAAATTGAAAAGTTTCAGAAGCATTTTAAATAAATATATCCAGATTTTTGACTCAAAAAATGGAGAGTACACTTATGAAAAACATATTTTACCACTTAATATTTTGTACTTTAATCTAATATTGCGTAATCTTATCCTAAAACATTTTCGACGATCATTTATTTTTGTGCAACTTTGTTAGATAAACTTTAAACTTTTATTGGAAACTGGCACCTCGAAGAGAAACCAGTATTGATGTAAGGAAATTCGTACTAAGATTATTTAAAAAAGAAAAATCTTATCGTGAAATAGCTGAAATTTTGTTGGTAAAGGCCACACTTGTGTCAAGAAAACCGTTATAAAATCTAAAATAATTGATTGAAAATAAATGTAGAAAAGGAAGGAAAAAATATTCTGAGTGAGATGTCGCAAAAAGGAAAATTTTGAAAGAAATCGATCCTAAAGTAAGTGCAGTCCAACTTGCTGCAGAAACTTATCAAATTGTAGACAGAAGCGTATGTGTGCGAAATGTAATTAAATAAGCGGGATATAAAAGCCAAGCTTTTAGAAAAAAATCATCCACCAGCTTGCAAAATCAGAAAAAGCTTTTGGAGTTGACAATAACTTTTGGAATAAAGTTATATTTTTTGATGAAAGTAAATTCAATACTTTTGGCAGTGATGGCCATTGCGCGCACCGTATGGAAAAATCCCACTGCCGCTTTGAATCCAAAAAAATTTACGTCCATCTGTTAAATATGGTGAAGCTTTCGTCATGGTTTAGGATTGTACGGCCTCATTCGTGGTAGGAAATTTAGTTTTTATAGATGGCATTATGAAACATATGAGTTGCTCAGATATACTTCGCAACAATCTAAAGGAAAATGATAAAATTTGAATTCAGATGAAAATTTCACATTTTACAGCAGAACAACGACCCCAAACACACGGCACGTAACGTCAAAATTTGGTGTCTTTTTCATAGTAAACAGCAATTACACACATCACCACATTTCCCCCGACATCAATGTCATTGAAAATCTGTGGGTCAAACTTGAAACAATGGCCCAAAAATAAAAGTATAAACAAAATCCACTTAAAAGAAGGGTATAGATACTGCCAAAAAATGAGTCAAATCGGCACTACGGCATTTAGAGGCTCTTATAAAAGCCAAATGACATGCAACTAAATATTGACACATTCCTTTCGTGCGAGATATTACAAAAATTTCATTGGAGTACTCTTAATTTTTTGTGACAAATATCTGCGTGTTTTTATAAAATACTTTTGAAACTTTTTAATTTATAGGTTTTTCGCTGATTGTTCTTTATTTTTATTTTAAATAAAACCATTTGTTATGTGTAAAAATAAAAAACATGTTTGTGCACTTTTCGGCAAAGTGTTACTTGTATTGAAAGTTGAATCTATGAAGTAAAATCAAGGTATATTCTCAATTTTTTGAGCCGCTGTATGTGAATCAAAAGCGCCCCAACCCGTAGTGAAAATATCTATTATAACTCAGCTAATTAACTCTCATTTTTCTCTCGTTCACTTTTATACATTAGAACTTACAATAAACATATCTCGTTTCCACTGTCAGGATGTGGCAGACAAATGTTCTACAAAACTTTAAAAATATTACCCCAGGTTAGGTTTTAGAGGGAATACCGCAAGATAGTCCACTACTGTATGAAGAATCCTTTTCTTTTCCGCCACCAGTAGTCTTCCTATTGCATCTAACTAGGGAAGTACAAGGGGTGTTCCCCACCGAATTTGACAAATGTGATACCGTTGGAAAGGTATCGGAGAGCAAAAATTCCATCATGGAAGATGGATGGTTTGGAAAGGATAATTTCCATTTCAGTTGCTTCTCCAGAAACTAAAATGGAACAATGGCTCTTTGGAATAGGCTTTGAATAGCTTGTCTGGCAATCATTGTTTTGTTGATAATCGCATTGCCATCAACGAGATCCTTATCATTGGACCCGACTTCACATGTCCCTAAACCTCGATTTATGGGTGCTGCTTTGGTTACATGGGTTGAATAGCACTTCTCCATTAGGTTCTCTTTTTGTGTTGCAGAACAAGGCAAGTTACATCAACAATTAGGCTATAGGACTGATAGCAAATATACTTATAATTTTATCATTGTATTTACATGAGTCTTATGACACAACAAATAAATACACAAATTTAGTGACAAAAATTTGCCGATAGCTTCAAAACGGCAGATTTCTGACGGATAATCTTCCAGTGAAATTTTTACTCTACTTTCCATTATTTTTCAACGGTCCCACACTTTTGCCACCCGCAATAGAAAGCACTTCTTGCGCTTCCTTAACAGATGAGAAAATCAGTCAAAGAACGTGAAAATTGTTATCTTTAATAATCGAAGAAAGGATATTCTGTAGAAGCCCTTCCAAAAGAATCAGGCACCGGAGTAGGCTGTGCATGTTTTATTGTTGACGATGTGTGTGTTAATCCTCTGTCTTTGTGCATGTCCCTCTGAGCACCAGCGAAGAGCACGTCCTTCATTCTCACTTGTCTTCCAGCTTCCACTCTGGTTCGTTCACGAGCATTAAGCTCAAAGACAGGCTCGACCTCCCACAAGGCACATCGGGCCTGTAAGTACTCTCTCTTTCTCTCTCCCTTCTCTGTGTGTGCATCTTGTCTTTATTCTTAAGCATGAACTGTTTCCTTTACTGGCATATCAACTTCTTTATTAGTACTGGCTGCTGTCGTGTTTTGATGTTGTGGGGCCATTCTAAAGCTTACTGACGTCACAGTGGGGTATCGTGTTTTTTTTTAAAAAAAGAGAGAAAAGGAACACTTGAAAACATTTGAGCCTCTTCTTTCTTATAAATTATCTAATAAAATAGTATTATGAAATGTTTGTACTTAAAGAATGTGCCGTTATCTTTTATTTAATGTTTAAATTAACGTTGGAATTCTTCGCTGCCAACCAAAGCGTAATTGCTTACATAGAGAATAAGAATACATTCAAGGGCTTAATTACGAGTACACATTTGTATAAATACATTATAAATAATATAAATACATTTATTATCTGTAGGAAATTTATGATTCACTCGAGTTTTAATTGCAGATCGAAACATCTTAGTAACGTAATTAAAAAATTAAATAAAAGCATGTTTGTTAATTTAAATTAAACAGGTGTGGGATGTGTGTGTGAGATTAATCCATACAAAACCATTTTTTTACTTTTAAACACGATTCGTTTTAAAAAATTCATGAGGTAATCAGTTGTAATTAAAAATATAAATAAAAGTAGAAATTGATTTAATTTTTCTATAAAATTGTTTATATTTAATCCTATTAAAGTACGTTTTCCAACTCATACATTTTGCTCGGAATTAACGAAGTTGATATTTTAGATTTTTATTTTATGTATTTATCTTCGAATGTATCAATAGTTGTGACCAAACACTCCTAACAATTCAGGATGAAAAAAATCATAGAAATAAGTTCCTCTCTTTTTTTTCTTGCAACTTTATTCCCTCTTTAAGGCCAAAATTTATGGCTGACCCATTGTTAGCCCTGGAGACTATTTCGGTTACATTGACACTTTGTCACACAGTTCCAATGAGTGATTTGACCCCTCTAGACAAATCGGAAATCACTCGCACATGTGTTCACTCGAATGTCAGGTGAAATGTGGTACATTTTCCTCATTTATTGAAATATATGGGTCGCTCCAAGTGTTGTGTGTGTGTGTGTGCATTAATGTCACATGCTTCTAAAACATCAAAAATATATTTTAAAATCATTATTGAACAACCATATTTTATTTTCTATAAAATTTAAGCAAACAATGTTTGTTTTTACAAATCCATAATCTTTTATTCAAATCTCCGAGAATTTTAAAAGATTTCCTTGATTATTTTACTTTAACAAATTGTAACTTCAGAAAAATGATGAATCTTGCACTTGTGATCAATGACCTCATTATAAGTATTCATATTATTTCGAAAATTAACAATTCTCTATCTAAAAATTTTGTTCTCTTCATGAAAGTTATTCATATAAAATGTTTGCCTAAAATTCACTCTAAATTCGCAGTAACTTTTTTGAAAAATATTGTTTCACAAATATGAAAAAAAATTCTGAATCTTAATTTGTTTTTTATATAAAAATTTATATTTTCAAAAAAAAATTTTAAAAAGAGTTTGATTTATATAAATAATTTTCAGGAGTGTGTATATATAGTTAATTTTCGCATCATTTTTTATAAGATGTAACTATCTGATTTTGACTTTGAAAAAATATATAAATGAAATTATTTGCTGAATTTTAATTCTTGAAACAATCGCAAATGTGCATGTGAAATGCATCTTAATTAAAGAATGTAAAGTGAAATTTTCCAAATCCTATTAAAATTATCGCTGAAAAAACTCAGGAATAGTATGAATTGTATTTATAATCCAAAAAGAATCTAGTAACTTTTTTATGTTGATAATATAAAGCATTGATAATTTGCCTTTATCGTAATTTAATTTGCTTGCAAAGTTTACCAAAAGTTAGAATAATTGTTTAAATATTTAAAATCTTTTAGAATATCGACTGTAATTTCTGAATGGTTTGAATTCAATTTATTATGGCATCCACTGTAAGTTTTCACACATAATTTATAAATCATAGCACCAAAGGTTTTCTTCAAAACTGTTATCAGAGACAGGTCAAGCTATATAAATTTATTGCTAAGAAAAAGAATTTTGTTCAGAATTATTTTATATTTAAATCAATTTCTTGAAATGAAAAAAAATTTTAATAATTATCAATAGAAGTGAAATGAGTGTGAAAGTATGGACCCCAAATTTTCTTCGGTCAATTTTTTTTAAAAATTTGTTCAACACATAAATTAAATAATAAGCAGTGGGTTTTTTTTTTCATTTTTCATTGCTTAATTTCTGTTATTACTGACTATTTTATGATTACTAAACCATGTTTACAAATTGTTTATTTCATTACTAAAAAATGTACAGATAACTAATGAGTTGAAAAATTCAATATTTAAATTTGAAATACAGTCTTTATGAATTGTCATCTCTACAATATAAGAATAATCTATAAATTCTCAAAAACATAGAATATCTAATAATTTTCTAAACTGTGTAAAAACTTCCTAGAGCTATCACTCATCCATTACTGTTTATATCGTTGTATGGAAGAAATATAGAGGAGAGCAGGATCCAGTTGTGACATTTTGACATACTGCATACTTTTTTAATTAAGATGTTTGCCAATCTTCCTTTGGAATTTCTAGGTAATAGATCAATGGATTTCTTTGTAAAATCAAAAATAAATGATGAAATTTTTTTAGAAAAAACTGCTTGGATGAAATAGGAATAAAAAGCATCCAATACGCTAGTGTGCTGATTGTGACAAATGAAATTTCAAGATCTGAAGCTTAAATACGCTATAAGCATTGACATCACACAAAAAGTAATGAAATATAAAAAAATATCAATCTTTTTTAAATAACTTATATTTTATTAAAGGGGATTATATTATTAAAAAAACATTGATTTTTTTTAATTTGGTAAAAATAATTTTTTTATTTTTATGTGCTTATGTACAGCATACGTTTCAAATAAAAATCTAATTTTTTTGAACAGCAACTTTTCATTCAAGTTAGTGAACCAGATACCTTTAAAGATTTTTTTTTTATCAAAGACTAGTTTCATAAAAGGAAACCCCAATACAAACGAAATCGAAGTCTAGAGCAAAAAATAAATTTTTTTGGATTGACTTCGGATTATTGAAGTGTTAAAGCTGCTTTTTCACCATTTTTTCTCAGTGCCATTGAAACCTCACTATCTCTCAAAGAAAAGCAAAATGAGGAGACAAAAAATAACCTTCTATTTATAAGTAATAGTTTCTTGAAAGAAAAGAAAGATATTTTGGCGAGCATATTTCTGTTTTTCTTTACTACGTGAAATGTATCGGGGTTTTCGTCACGGGTATGTACGAAATGTATAAAAATAAATGTTCATCTACAGTAATCGAAAAATTCTAGACTCTCATAACCTTCGCAGTTTTCAAAATTAGAGTTAATGGCACAATGTGAAGTAAAAATTATGATATTAATTATTGATTTAATAAAGTTCTTTGATTTCTAAAACAATATTTTATCTTAAGGTCAGTTCAAATTTCGTATCGTTCTGCTGGAATGTTTCTGAATTAAAGGGGTTTATGTATGTAACAATTGAGTTCTATGATGTGAAATGAGTGTCACAAGATAGAAAAGAAAACCGATTCAATAAAATTCTCAGCGACGTTTTTCAAATTCTTTTGCATCAAGCGATAGTTTAATTTTTCCATTTATTGAAAAAAAAAAGAAAAGAAAAAGATGGATCTGAATATTCCGGGATTACTTAAATATTTGATTTCCTCCATGTCCATATCCCTCCTTAAATTTAAGTTTAGTATCCAATTATCTCCACGAGCTCTAAAAATATGCTAGGTGAAAACCTGAACTACAATAACATCGAAACTTGTGTGTGTTTGTATATCCGAAGCTTTCGTTTCTAAAATATCTTCAATCGAATCTGATGCGGGCATAAATGTCGTAGACATCATAAAGACAAAAATAAACTAATCTCAATCTTGCTGATTAATCAAATTATTCAGGGTGGAATAAGTTATAATAATCGAAAATTATTTTTATTGCTAAATCAAACTACTAAATTACTTTTTCTCTGTATTGTTTTTTGTTACACCTGTACTTAATGTCCATTCATGGCTATAACGCAACGGTTTCTTCACTTTTTTGCTTGCTCCCCTAATATTTTTAGCAGTGTAAATTCGCTTATCACGTGTAGTTAAGAAACAGAGAAAATATTATAAATTTTTTAAATAGGATTCAATTAGGTATATATCTTCTGAACTGGATGCCTCCGGAATTAACAATCGAATTTTCAAATTAAATTTGAAACAAAGGTCATTTAGATTATTATCTGTTCTAATTATATATAATAATCGAGTACCGTAATAAGAAAAATTATTTTTAGATTCTTATTAACGAATTTAATTTAGTTAATCTATTAACGTATCATCATTCAGTTCATTTGGGTTATCGAGATTGATACTAATCCTTTTCAGTTGTAATGAAAATTGCGAAAGAGTTATAAAATGTTTCTCTTTCTTTTGATGACTACGATATTGCTACTTTGGAATAAAACAATCCTTTAAAATGCAAGTTTAATATTAATTTTTCCTACAATAAAATAGAATTATATGTCGAAATTTTATCAAACATGATTTGTATATCACTCTAATTTTTAGAATAGTGAAAATAAAAGCAGCAAAAGAAAATACCCGTGTCATAAAGTTCCTTCTGATACCAAATGAAAGTTAACTATGGAATTTATGCATGTTTTTAATAATGTGAACATACCTTCTTACGAAGGTTTTGAAACTGTGCTTAATTTACTTAGTATTTAACTTTGAATATCACAGAATCAACCAGGGGATTTTCAATTGAATATATTTGTTATACTTTTATCTCAGATTGGAAAATTCCGCAATGGCTGCAGTGAAATGCATCCAAAATAGCATTTGATGTAGAAAAAAAACTAAATTGCCGTTAGTTTATAGAATTCCGTCCATAGCTTTTAATCTTGCAAAAAAAATTTTCCTCCCTGAATTGGTTCTAGTGATTTAAAAGATCCGTCTGGAGGGATGGTCCACGGAACTTAACAATAAAAGGAAATGGGACAAAGGAACTCGCTGATGAAAGCAACTTTTGGAAACGGTTATCTTCTTTAAAAAGATTCCTTGCACGCATCGTAACCCTAAACAAGATCCAAATACTCGTAGGCATTCGTTGGAAGGGAAGCATGATCTCCAGAACGGAATAAAAAACATCATAAGAAAGTGTTTTCTTTTATTGATGTTATTTATTCCTAAAAGGATGTGAAACAGTCGATGCACCGCAACACTGTACAAAAATGGAACCCGATAAGAGCAGTACTCGCATCTGAGCAAATTGAATATGAATTTGGGAAAATGAACAAAATTATGATGATGAATTAATTAATGTAATAAACATACAAATTCCCTTTTGAAACAAAATTTCCTATACGGCCTATGAATGTTTTGAATAATTAGGCCATCTAAATAGACTATGTTTGGAATTTTATTCGAATTAGGTCATTACTTCTACATATATTTGGATAAAATCGTTAAAGGACGCAAACGAGTCATACTGCTCGTACGATATTTTGCTCGTTTTTAATGCCACGAGATGACTGGATCAATAATTAAGATGCATTATACCGTCTTTCAAAAAAATCCGGAATTTACGAGCTTAACATTGATCTTTCTGAACAACTGAAAAGAATTGAATTAAATTTTAAATTTAAAGGTATAGCGATTTCAGAAGTCCAAATACAATCATGTCCATAAATTAAGCATAATGAAGTTCAGGCAAAGAAAGAGACAGAAGCAAAACAAATTTGACTTATTTGACAAATTTGACGATTTTTACTTCCTGGAGCAAATTTCAAAAAAGAACCTATTTACAAAATATAGTATAGCATGGTTAGTATGATGGTTAATACGGAGTATGTCTCCCAGACGGCGCAATACAGGCCTTACAACGCCTACGCATGCTGAGTATCAAATTATCAATCTGATCTTGGGGAATACTACACCACTCATCAAGCAATACCCTCCGAAGTTCCGGTGGACAGGTGGGAGGGGGTTGATGGGCTACAATTCGTCGGCCAAGCATATCCCACACATGCTCTATTGGATTCAAGTCCGGTGAGTATGCTGGCCAATTCATACGGGTGATATCCTCCGATTGAAGGCATTCGTCTACAACGTTTGCACGGGGAGGACGGGCGTTGTCATCCATAAGCAGAAATTCAGCACCCATTGCGCCCCGAAACAAACGTACATGTTGTTCCAGAATGACATCCCGATAGATGTGGCCTGTCATCGTTACACTCTGAACATGCAGGTCAGTTCTTGGAACCAAGAATAATTCCTCCCCAAACGAGCCATCCTGCACCACCGTAACGGTGTCGTTTAATGGTGTTCTCTTGGTGGTAACGGGTACCTGGCGCTCTCCATATGAAAGTCCGGCGAGAATCAGACTGCAAACTAAACCTGGACTCGTCGGAAAACATCACATAAGACCACTGTTGCGGTGTCCACAATGCATGCTCTCTACTCCAGGTTAATCGCAGGCGACAGTGAGTTGCGGTAAGGGGAACACATCTGACAGGCCTACGAGCATATAGACCAATGTGCTCTAAGCGTCTGTACACGGTCTGCCTTGAAACTGTCGTACCGGTAGCTGAAGAGAGCTGACGAGACAGATCTGATGCTGTGCTCCGTCTGTTTCTTTTGGCAGTAACTGCCAAATACCGGTCCTCATTCGGCGTTGTAACTTGGGGGTGACCTGTGCGGTAACATCTACTCACATTACCATCATCTTGGAATCGTTGCCAAAGCCTGGAGATGACACTCTGGGCGATTCCAAGTTCCTCGGATACTGGGGCACATTCCAGTACGTCCACATTCCAGTCGTCCGATAATTCTACCACGTAAAAAATCATCCAAATGCTTCCTTTGTGCCATAACTATGCGGTTATTGCACTGAAAGGCTTTTAAAGCGCTTGTGAACAATTTTACTTCTTTGCCACCATTCCTTATGTACCCCTCTGTTACACTCTTGTCATTGTGACATACTATCCGCGCCATCTGGTGGTTTCCTGTAATTTGCATATTCTTCTTCAAGATGTGTGTGATAATTCTACAGGTGAAATTTTTATTTTAGAATTCAATTTCTGTGTGATTCTGAATAATCCTGAATTTATAGACATGAGTGTATATAAATACTTTGATATATTAAAATTTATTTTTGTTTTGTAACCATTTTTAGCTATTCATATTTTAATAGTTGTATTACTTTTTCCATCCCTTTATATTTTTAGAATTTAAAGTATTTCCTGCGCATTTTTGTGTGTGTATAAACGCATATGAAAATTAAAAGTTTTATTCGTGAAAATACACAAAAATCGAGTGAAACAGTTATTAATTATGACCCAACAATGAATACTATTGAGAATGTAGTTCCAATCGAAGGAACCTCTTATTTATTACAGAGATTTCCTTTCTTCATAATCTTGCATGATGAGCATGAATAATTCGAAATAACTGGCAGTAGTTTAGCACAAACCTCACAATAAATCTATTTAGTCTTGAATTTTAAAAAAGAGTGAAATTCGGGGTAAAATTTTTTATCGTGTTTATTTCAGGAATTAGATCCATTAAATTATTAAAAAGTTCCCGTTCTGTATTAGAATTACAAATGTTGAGAGGGAGAGTTGTTTCCCAGCACTTATTAAATTTCCGTGAAATTTATTGTGTAAACGAGAAATGCAGGATTCTCCCGTTGGCATTTGAAATTGATATCACATAAAAGCAGAATAATTCGCTTTTTTTATTCCGCTCCTGGGGTGCGAAAATGTATACAGAAAATTTGCATTGCTATAAATTTTTAACATTAATATTAAAAAAAAATATTTTCTATTCAGAATTCACTCTTACGTTATTTTGAATTTAAAAAGAAAACACCCAAGGAGAAAGAGGGGTGGGAGGGTAAATGTAATTTGAATTCGGTAATAAGGGCGTAAATATTCATTTGGGTAATATTGCCTATCGTCAAAGCATGCGTTAACATATTTGGATCCTTGTAGCGCAGTAAAACTGATTTTTGGTTTCGGCATAAATTATCTTGCGGACATTTAATCTCGTGGTATCGCTGCAGCAAGTTCCAGAACTTTTCCCAACATCGATCCCTTTTAGAAGAATAATTTTCTTGATCTTTACATTTTTCTGTACAGATATTCTTTCATATTCAATTGAATGAAAATACAAATAAATGCACAAAAAACCTTGAAGATTACAATATAACTAAGAATATAAATGGAAAATTAGAAAAAATTATTAGATTTTGTTATGATGGTTTATAAATATATGTTCTATTTTTAATACTATAACATTTCTCCTTTATATGCGTGCATCCCATCTTTAATGAAATATATACTACATTTATACGAATGTAACTAACAAATAAACACTAAATTAAAGCAGAAGCTATTGTCATCGACCTTCACTAGAGGATCCCTCCACTCAGGAATACCTGAGCTTCCACTGAAAGTTGTAAATAACTCCTTCCCCCCCCCCCTTTTATTTAGACTTGGCTTATCAAAACACAGATTTGTGTCAGAATTGTTACCTAGAATGCTCTTTGTGTGCTTGAACGTAATTTCTTTCACAATACATCTTTCGGTCTTTTAGGGAATAATTATTTTAAAGTTATTCTATATATTATTATGCTATTCTTTTATATTATGAATTATGCTACTCTTTTATATTATATATTCTGATGCTGTTCTTTTTTCAAAATCCTTGATTTGAATTGTAGACTAAATTAACGACTGGTATAAAATCAAAGAGCATAAAATATAACACATTAAATAGCATAAACTATAATCAACAACTAGAGCGCGAAGGTGAGACCAGATGGCATCGGGATAATATTTACGGACATTCAATTATATTCCTACGATAACTTATACAAGCTCGTTTTTAACTCGGACGCGCACTAACAATTTACTCTCTAACTTCTATTTAAATAATGAGCACAGTACCTGAACTCTTGTAATTCAAAATCCTATAGATGAGGCCTTGAACACTAATAGTTGACTTGATCACTTCACATCCGAGCTATCACTTTGGTAAACTTCAATTCTTACTTAAATAATCTTAGATTCTCACTTCACTAACTTTCAGAACTCGCGAATACAGAATTTATATAATAAACTTAATTTGCATAACCACATTTTCTTATCTTCGGTGAAAGTTGATTGAAATAATTTTTTCCTTAAAGAATCCCCAAGGAGTTAGTTAGAGGTCGCGTATAGATCCATCACAAAGTTTAAATTTTATGTCGCCCCTAATTTTAGATATTTTTTTTAAAACTTTGAATAGTGCGAAGAAAATAGAGCGAACTAGAAATATAGGAATTAGATTGATGAAAGGAAGCAACGTAATATTTCTTTTTACTTCGAGGCCGTTTTCACCCTAACTTAGAGAGAACTTTTTTAATAATAAAAATCATCAATATATTGCAATAAGTTCACCTAGTCGTAAAAGTTGTATCCATTTATTAAGCTATTGTATTTGAGACACAAGAAGATGCAAATACTCTTAGTGTCTTTGAGAGTCGGATCCTCTAACAGCCATTTTTGGAAAAAAAAACTCAAGAATGGCATTTGGCACAGATGCTTAAATTTAGAACTCTACTTTGCTTTCAGGGAACCAGACATTGACAAATATATAAAAATCCAAAGAATTTAACGGGCTAAACACGTTAGTAGAATAAAAGAACGTTCAACACAGAAAATCTTTTTGGCCAACCATATGAAACAAAAACCAGGGTTCGATCCTACCTCAAGTGGGTCGACTGCCTTAGAAAGGGATTTCGCAACCCTAAGAATGACTAATTCAAAGACCATGGCCAAAAATAGAGAAGCCTGGAGGAAAATGCTTAAAAAGGCTAAGCTTCAACCAGGGCTGCCGCACCATTGAAGAAGAAGACACATAGCATTTAATAAAATATGGGGGAAACGTTAAGAAGTAATAATATGCATCAGAACTATCATCAGAGAATGCATCGTTAGAATTAAAACGCAAAGGTGCTAAAAGGTATCGAAGGTGACAAGTGTTATACGAGGCAAAAACACGCAAAGATCGATCAAGCTACAAAAGCAAGTTTAATGGTATGTGATTACAATAAGCGTTCAAAACAGTGGCCGGGAGAGACTGGGCACGCGGTACAACTTCGATAAAATGATTGGTAAACTTAGTAAAAAACACCAGACATATCGCGCACTTTTCTTGAAGCAGCCTAAAGTTAAGCAATGATTCTGCCAATTCAATGGGGAAATCATACAGAACAGCTTTCAGATGTCCCCTCAATAAGAAATCTAGGCATGCAAGATGCAACGAGTACCGTGGCCAAACTATAGGACTACCTTGCCCAATCCAATGGTTCAGAAATCTTATATCCAGAATAAGAAGATTATGCACATCTCGTATATAATGGACTGATGATCCATTTTGCTTGACCATATTCCCCGCTGGATGCATCGAAAAACGCATTTCAGACAGCATCTGTTGGAGAAATGTGAGATATTTTACTCCGTCGACATTTTGTCAGAAAGGTGTTCTCCAATTATTCCTGCCCAAATATCGATGGAAAAGCGTTGCTGATGAACATGTGAATTTACATTAGCGTATAATGTAAATTTGAGTGTTAAACGCACCTTCGCATGTGAAGGTACATTCCTTCGTGAAAAGCACATTTGCCCTAAAATCTGAATTTACTGCACTCTGCTGCCGACTGGTGAATTCTATACGATGAGCAGTCAGTCCTTTACAACAGTTCCAGGACTCAAAGGCTCATTCTTCAGTATTCGCCTTGTCGTGGAGGGCGATATAGGGATGGCAAACCTTTTTGAAACGTGGGTCAAATTTAGTTCCTTTTTTTTAGTACTAGCTCGTGGGTCATTAATGCCCATTTGCACCAGAGTTTAAAAAATTTTGACTGAGTATCTTAAAAACTAAATATCTTTGAAATTCAAATGGCTTAACGGATAAAAATGAATGACAATTTGAAAACTTTTAGTGTGGTTAAAAATACTTCAGTGTTTGGTGTAAAGGGCAATAAGTGTGTTCGAATAAACAAGGAGTAACGAAAATTCTATGCAATATATATAATTAAATATTATTTATTAGTTATATATAAATATATATGTACAACAAAAACTTTATTATAAAGTATTTAATGAGAAATCTGTTGCTGTTAATTTTCAGATAGTTTTTTTAATATTAGGTTCATATCTCCTGTTCATTAGTTTAAAGCATTTCGCAGCTAATTCCCTGTCAAATCTGTTTCTTTTAAAAGATTTTACAAAGTTCATTAAAGAAAACGATTTTTCAAAAAAATATGTGGATCCAAACATCGTTAAAAGAGCGCACACACATTAACGAGTTTTTCATTGATATAAAATTATTTGGTAAAGAATCTCATACGTTTAATATAAACTTTTCAATTGTTACTGTGGGATCAATATTATCTTCACTACTTTCACACAGTTTTCCTTCTACTTCAGAAATCAAGTCTCCAAAATTTGTTTACTTTGCTTCGAAATTCAACTAATTACATTTCCTAATTATCGATACCTAGCCACATAAATTCCATTAACTCCGTTATTTCAAATTGGTTTCGTGTGGATATAAAATAAAGTGAAATGTATTTTCCAAACTTTTAAATTGAATGAATCGCTCCTCAAAAGCTTGTTTTATTTTCTGCATAATCATTAAATACTTTTTAACTGAATTTCCTTGAATGTCAATGGAGTTTTCAAAAATTAGTGTGTTTTGAAAATGTTTTTGTGATTGAGGAAACTATTTCATGTTTTAATTTCCAAATTCTTAGTAAAGTTTTCAAGTTTCATCACAAATATTTTACTATTTTCAAACATCGTTAAAACAATTAGTCCATGCTTTTGAAGTTTTTTTATTCAGTTCATTAAAATGCTGAGTTATGCCGCATAAAAACATTAAATAATTTAACCTATGTATATTCATCGAAATAAATTCATTGAAATCCATTGAAACTATTGTCTATTTCAATTAAAAAAAGCTTAGTTTCTTCCAATAACGATACAAAGCGATTAAGGACTTGACCGAAACTAAGCCATCGCACGTTGTTGCATGTCAAAATCCCTGAAAATTAGCATTTAATTTCCTCTAACAATAGTGCAAATTGCCCTTTAAAAAAGCTCTTACGTTTATAAAAAAAATTGATAATTTTTATTACATTTATACTGTAGAAAATGTTTTTAAACAATGCTTCACACATAAAACTTGCCGGTGTATTTTTCAATGAAATTTAATCAGAAAATGTAAAATACTCTGCTTAAAATACCAAATAAATCCAATGTTTTCCCCTTTTATACTAGGTGCACCTTCTGTTGTTACAGAAACTATTTTCTGAAGGTCAATATTAATTTCTTTAAAAACAGTAACAAATTCCTTAAAAGTACCGAGATCGGTACACTTCCCTTTCAACGATATTAGCTTTATTATCTCTTTTTCTTTATATTTTTATACTTATACCAAGAAAAAACTGATAATTGTACATAACCATTTACATGTATTGAAACCTTAGCTGTAAAGTGTATTGAAAAATTTGTGCAGTGGCGCTATTTAAGATTTTTTTTTTTTTTTTTTTGGTTTCCAAATGAAGGAGATATCGAATCTTACAAAATTATGAGAATGACTCGTGTACCGTTTAGAGTGACCTCGAGTCCTTTTGTACTTGCTGCGACAACAAAATACCATATTCGAAAATGCAAGGAACAACATAGAAAAACTTTTTAAATGCTGAACAATTCCTTGTATGTTGACGACTTGTTTGCAGGTTCATCAGAATCCGTTAGTAAGGCTTTCGATGTCTCTAAAAACGCGATAGAAATTCTTAAAGATGCGAATATGAATTTACGAAAATTTAAAACTCATTCGCAAGAATAAAGAAAATTATGGAATGAAAAGGGTATAGGCCACGTAGGTGTTTCGGATGAACGTTCATTAAAGGTTTTTGGAATTATCTGGAATTTAGATAATGACACATTTAAATTAGATGTAAATTGCTCGAGTTAATTAAAAATTTAAAGAATTCTAAACGCTGTGTTCTGTAAATAGCAGCAAAAATCTTTGATCCGATAGGTTTTGTTTCCCCATTTGTTTTAATAACAAAATGCTTAATGCAAGAAATTTGGGAGTACGGTCTCGGATGGGATGAGGAAATACCCACCGAATGAAAGAAAAAATGGGAGACTTGGTGCGCTCAAGTGTATCTTCTAAAAGACCTGGCATTCGAAAGAAAGTATTTTCCATATCCCTTAAATCAGGGAAAAGATTTACAATTACACATATTTTGTGATGCAAGTCCCAGAGCATTTGGAGGTGTGGCATATTTTCGTTATGTAACTAAATATGACGGTATTTTCACGAGATTTATAACAGCTAAAAGTCGAGTTTTTCCTCTCAAGAAGTTAACCCTCCCGCGATTGGAACTTTTTGGAACAGATTTAGCCTCGAGGCTTTTGGGATATTTAACATCCAATTTTAAATTCCCTGTTTCGAAAATTTTCCTTTGGAGTGATTCTTCTATTACTCTCCACTGGATTAAGCGAAAAGCCTCAAAGTATAAACAATTAGTTTCGAATAGGGTAATAGAAATCCAATCAAATTCCGATCCATCTGAATGGCATCATTACAATGGGAGGGAGAATCCAACTGATTATGTTTCTCGTGAAACGAATCTCGAGACGATTATAAACAGCCAAATTTGGAATGGTGCTCAGTGGCTTTGAACGACAGAAAACAACTGGCTGAAAAATTTGAATTGTGACTTTTCTTCAGCCGACAGATGTGAATACGGAGTACAAGTGCTTACATTCGCATGTGAAAGTGAATTAAACACGACTGCCGTAATTAATATAACAAAATATAGCAACCTACAGAAACTTTTGCGTGTTACTGGTTGGGTGCTTTGTTTTGTGCATCATATTCGAAACAGATTAAATAAACAATGTAACGAATTAACGGCGCAAGAAATTGATGGTGCCGAAAAATTTTGGGTTAGACTTGTTCAGAGAGATGCATTCGGTGGAGAAGTTAATTATTTACTTAAAAGTAAATCACTATTTAAAATTTCATCTATTTTAGAATTTATTCCGTTCCTTGACGCAGACGAACTAATGCGTGTTGGTGGAAGACTTCAGAAATCTAAATTCACACATATATTCACACTTTTTCACGTTATATGTGCGTGAAGTCACTGTTTCATTATGCATTACACATATAACCATTTTATTGCTTTCAATCGCACCATATTTATCGAACCATTCAGCTTGATATATCCTGGATTTTGTACGGCTTGTGTTTTCAATTGTTTATCCACCGACATGTACAGGACTCCAATTAAAAATATTTATACGGCCGACTCTCAATAATTCAAAATTGAAGGGACCAATAAAAACTTAGAATTATAAGGAGAGGGTAAGAAAGAATTCACGAAATTTTTTTCTAACGCATTTAAATTTCAAAAAAGAACAATTGTGTACATATGAATAAAATTACTTGGAATATTTTTAAAAAACACATATTATACAGTATAAATATTATACAGAAGTTAAATGTCATGTATTAAAAAATACATTTATGTAGTAACAGGACTTCTGGTTCTCGAACAGGACTCTTTCAACCCCCGCCAACTCTCTTTCAATCCCCATTGGAAATAAAATCGTCTTGCATCCAGTTCCCTCAGACACTGTCCCGAACACAGTCGGTTCTTCAAGGAAGGATTAAGTCTTGCCCATGCCCTATTTGGGGCCATATGCTGTAAGTCACATAGATGGGCCATAAATCTTTATGTCAGTTCGATTCAAAAACACATTCCTATGCATCTCTTCTTCACAAGCGGACCACCCTTTCTGAACACATGTGTAGCAAGGTCACGTGTTAAACGAAAAATATGGACGGCTAACAAGAGGTGTGGTCAGAACGGTCCAATTGAAGGAGCAAAGCAATAAAAGTGCCTTTTTGTCTGAGAAACCGGGAAACACAAAGAAGGGGTAGCAGACAAATGGTTATCAAAGGGGCTACATTACAGGGTAGACACGCAGAAGCAATGAAACCCAAAAGATGTAAGCTCCAACCTATTTGCTATTGAACTCTAGATAGTAAGTGTCTGAATTGTGTCGAGAGTTTTATAAGATAACTTCGAATTATTGCGTGCTGTAGTCTGGCCAGCCACATATTTTACTTCGAAATATTGAGTGTATCAAAACGTATTGTGTTTTAGTTCGAAATATCAAGAGTTTTCCCAGGGGCTGAGCATATACTTCAAATTAGCGAGAGGTTCGTATTATCGAAAGTTTGAATGAGCGAAAGTCGACTGTTTTTAGAATACAATAATTTGAGAAGAAATTTTGTAATATCACATACCTATATATGTAATATACATACACAGCAATACACATTACTTTTAAATGTGTTCAAAATGGATTCCACTAAGTACAACAGTGATACTGACTGATACAGACGCTAAATGGCGAGCCAAAAAATTGCTGTTATCGAAAATAACAGACATGCGTATGGAGCCAGGGCGCCTCACGAGATGAAACAGAGAGAGAACGATACAAATGCTATGGAAGTTTCTTCTACTAACATAACTGAACATATATATATAACCTTAGAAAAGTGCATTTTATCCGGAGAAAGTGCTTTAAATAGGGTTATTTGCTTTGGTTTGTCGATTTTTTTTTTCAACAAGCAAAATGGGAGTAAAATTATATACTTTATTTGATATTTTCTGAACAGTCTTGCTTTATTCCAAGTACTACATACTTTCATATGCGTTTGTTGTCATTTGCACACCTTTGGAACTGTAATGATGAAACTGAAGGTGTAGACAGCATTTAAGTTGCTTTTGTGTCAACGCAGTCTTGAAAAAATACAAATAGAATATAATTAATCCACACAAATTTAAAAAAATCTAAATAAACCCGTGTAAACAAACAAATGGCTGTCTACCAATCTATGGGTCAGTTAAAAAGCTTGCTTGGATCAGTATCTGACCCACGGGTCATAGGTTTGCCATCACTGGTCTACCCACTGATTGTGTACTTAAACTTGGCTGATCAATTAGCATATCCTGAATCTTCCTCAATTAACGTCTCTTTCATTTTTTTCTCGACCTGCATCTGTCCTGGAAGCTGGAGAGAATCCCACCTCGTACAACGGTCTGTATAAGGACTCAAATTTTTTACACTCGGTCGGTCCTGTTGAGAAATCGCTATCCGTACCGACTCTGAGTCATTTCCATTTGCAGTTCCGTAGATCAGGGATCACCAACTGATGGACCACGCACCACTTACGGTTCGAGAAAAAGTTTTGATGTTCCGCAGAAAAACTGGGACATGTATTTATATTTTTATGACGAGTAACAAGAATTATGCAATATGGATTATACACTCATGTCCATAAATTAAGCATAATGAAGTTCAGGCAAAGAAAGAGACAGAAGCAAAACAAATTTGACTTATTTGTAAAGTCTATTTATTAAACAAAAGGTAAAAAGCAAGAAAAATGCTATATGTTTGACATAATTAATAAAAATTGCGATTTTTACTTCCTGGAGCAAATTTCTAAAAAGAACCTATTTACAAAAAATAGTATAGCATGGTTAGTATGATGGTTAATACGGAGTATGTCTCCCAGACGACGCAATACAGGCCTTACAACGCCTACGCATGCTGAGTATCAAATTATCAATCTGATCTTGGGGAATACTACACCACTCATCAAGCAATGCCCACCGAAGTTCCGGTGGACAGGTGGGAGGGGGTTGACGGGCTACAATTCGTCGGCCAAGCATATCCCACACATGCTCTATTGGATTCAAGTCCGGTGAGTATGCTGGCCAATTCATACGGGTGATATCCTCCGATTGAAGGCATTTGTCTACAATGTTTGCACGGTGAGGACGGGCGCTGTCATCCATAAGCAGAAATTCAGCACCCATGGCGCCCTGAAACAAACGTACATGTTGTTCCAGAATGACATCCCGATAGATGTGGCCTGTCATCGTTACACTCTGAACATGCAGGTCAGTTCTTGGAACCAAGAATAATTCCTCCCCAAACGAGCCATCCTGCACCACCGTAACGGTATCGTTTAATGGTGTTCTCTTGGTGTTAACGGGTACCTGGCGCTCTCCATATGAAAGTCCGGCGAGAATCAGACTGCAAACTAAACCTGGACTCGTCGGAAAACATCACATAAGACCACTGTTGCGGTGTCCACAATGCATGCTCTCTACTCCAGGTTAATCGCAGGCGACAGTGAGTTGCGGTAAGGGGAACACATCTGACAGGCCTACGAGCATATAGACCAATGTGCTCTAAGCGTCTGTACACGGTCTGCCTTGAAACTGTCGTACCGGTAGCTGAAGAGAGCTGACGAGACAGATCTGATGCTGTGCTCCGTCTGTTTCTTTTGGCAGTAACTGCCAAATACCGGTCCTCATTCGGCGTTGTAACTTGGGGGTGACCTGTGCTGTAACATCTACTCACATTACCATCATCTTGGAATCGTTGCCAAAGCCTGGAGATGACACTCTGGGCGATTCCAAGTTCCTCGGATACTGGGGCACATTCCAGTACGTCCACATTCCAGTCGTCCGATAATTCTACCACGTAAAAAATCATCCAAATGCTTCCTTTGTGCCATAACTATGCGGTTATTGCACTGAAAGGCTTTTAAAGCGCTTGTGAACAATTTTACTTCTTTGCCACCATTCCTTATATACCCCTCTGTTACACTCTCGTCATTGTGACATACTATCCGCGCCATCTGGTGGTTTCCTGTAATTTGCATATTCTTCTTCAAGATGTGTGTGATAATTCTACAGGTGAAATTTTTATTTTAGAGTTCAATTTCTGTGTGATTCTGAATTATCCTTAATTTATGGACATGAGTGTATTTCCTGATCTAAAAGAAAAATTGTGTAAATTCTTAGTTTTAAGAGGCCTCAGACGTGAGGAATTCAATGCTTTCAGACTTATAAGGCATGGTTTTTTTCGTACCTGTTTTTAGTATTTTTTGTTTTTCATAATTCTCTCTTTTTCAAAAGCTGGGAGAAATATAGCTTGATGCAAAAAGCTTTGAAAAATGTTCAGTTGAAAACATATAAGTATCAGATTTTTGAGAAGATTAGGAGAACAATTCTTAAACCTTTACTATATTCGGAAAGTTACAAGCAAGATAAACAATAATGTCAAGAAAAAAATTACTTAAAAGAAAACATTGATCATGAGGAAATATACTTAAAAATTATTTAGGTTTTAAATGAAACAAATTAGAAAAAAACTGTTTTATGTTAATTAATCTCTTAACAACATAACTTAATCCATTTTAGAGGTTAACATCGATACCACTGTGATTACCACTTTCTCCAACTTCGATAGAAATTATGGAAGTGACCGTTTAGGAAGACCCTTTTTTTCAGGTGGAGGGTACATATTTATCTTCCAAATGCTCTGGATTTGATTATTTCTTACAAGCTTTTATTTAACTTGCAATGCAATGGTTTCGTGTGAAATCTTGCAATTAAATTTTGAAGCTGATATATTCAATCGATTGAGCTGAAATTTTGTATACACGCTTAGTTTGATTGACAATGCATGTTTTGACCATTTATATTTTGATATTGCAATTAATTAAAAACCTTAAAACTCATAATTTTTCTACCCCTGTGGGCTTTTTCTGCTGTGCTCGGCGATGCAAAATGAATAACGATGAGGGGGGGGGGGATTTTTGACGTTTTTAAAACACCGATCTAATTTCTTCTATGAAATTCAGACAAAAAATAAGAACAAAATGAAAAAGATGATTTATTTCGCCATGGATACGGTATATTTTTTTTACAAAATAATAATTTTTTAGTTTTTTTACATTTTTTTAATGAGTCAAAATCGATGCATTTTTATAAAAATGATGCCTAACTTGTTGCGGGTGAATTTTTTTCGTTTAAATTAATCGACATTCCGGACTGAAACAGCTCATGCTTTTCTCTTTTAGAATCAGTCATTTAAATAATAAATGCCGAAAACTTTTTTTTTTCATGATTTTTCAGAAATGCTCAAAATTTTATTTAAATTTTTAATAATCTCACGAAACCTTTTTTTCCTATGTAGAACAATATTATCCGAGATCTGTCGGAAGATTGAAAAAATTGCTTAAAAATTATGGATATAAAAAAAAATTGTGTTTTTCGTCAAATGCCCTTTTTGAGAGAATTCATTTAGCTAGACTGTTCAAAATTAACCGGCAAACGACCTTGCTACAATGATGCGTTGAATGAAATGAACACACTGAAAAACCTGTCTAGCGATAGCAAAAAAGTAAAAAATAAATTAAAAGTAAAAAAAAACTTTTTAAAAAAACAAGCTTTTACTTAAAGGCGCTAAAGATAATAAAATAAACTTTTCCTTTAAAACTTTTTTTACTATCAACTTATAACGTCATTACTTAATTTAAATGAAATAAAAGCTTATTGCGAGATTTACCTGTGTATAAAAACAAGTAAATTAAATAACTTGATTTGATTGATTTTAATTTTTAAAATTTTCAAACTAAGTAATTACGAGTATTTAAATCTCGCGACAAGCTTTTATATAGCTTAAATTTTATAATGACGTTATAAGTTGATAGTAAAAAAGTTTTAAAGGAGAAGTTTATTTTTTTCTTTTTAGCGCATTTAAATAAAAGATTGTTTTAAAAAAAGATTTTTCACTTTTAATTTATCATAATATCAGTTGAGGACACATTTTGAAAAGCACATTCCCCACAAAACAGAATTCTTTTTTTTTCATAAAATGTTTTTATTAAGAATTACTTGTCTGCATTTTACAAATATTTGATTAATGGAAATAGCATTCTTATTTGAGAGCTACCCCATGTTGCAAAAGTTCTAAAGGAGTGCTCTTTACCACCCCCCTTACAGGTTCAAGCACAACACTTCCTTTGTGAGCCGTCTGTCCACTATCCGCAGGCACAAGTCGACTCCCTCCCACGGCCATCCCCCGCATGCCAGGGGGCGTTTCGATTCTACTGCCTCCACTGACTTTGTGGCCCCCTCCAAGACGCCCTCTGGTGGTACCTACATGGACGACGCTACAGGGAAAGACGTGTCTGATAACTCCAAGAGAAACTCTGATGGTAAACTAGTGCTTCCCACACATGCTTTCCCTTCTTTTCATCGAATGGATATTAAATTTTAGAACGAATATAATTAAGTTGCAACCATGACAAGATGATTCATACTTACAGAGGTGGTTTTTCTGGTTTTATTGGTATTTATTTCATATCAAATATTGCCTTAACATTTCGAATGTATATAAAATCATTTGTTTCACAAAGTTAAAATAAGAGTTTTAAAGTCATTCTAAGAGATACTTAATTGCCTCTGAAGAACAGTTAGGGAGGCATTCTTCCTTTTCATCTGATACTTAACCTTTTTATTAGTAAAGCACATGTAACAGTTCATCGAAATCGAGACATTCCAAATAATAATTTTCTTGTTTTACGAAAACCAAAATTTCTTGGAAATTACGATTAATATATTTTGAGTGAAATACTCCTTATGTGATATATTTCGATGTCCTAAAAATCCATCTACCTGTTGTTGAAAAAAAAGAATTTCACGAAATCGTAACTGTAACCGAAGCACTTCTGAGAGAAAAGGATACAAGCACGTGAGCTTTAAAGCAATATTCGGAGGAGAAAAAGGAAACGTCTATATTTGTCTTTAAAATTCAAACACACGCATTACTTAATTTAAATTTATATAACTCACAGTTATATTCATACAGTTATATATTTATTTTTGCTTTTTAATTGCTCAAACATATTTAAATACGTAATAATGTTGAAAAAATTCTATGATATCGCAAAACTTTAAAAAAACAAACTATAATGCATTTCAGGATTTTTTTTAAAGAAATCGTAATTTAAGACTATAAGAGATCGGAAACACTTTTTGGAATTCCAGAATAGTTTTTGACCACTTAATGAAGTACTTTTCATATTGCAATTTGTATTGTTTGTCTCAAATGACCAATTACATCATTTTAAAGGTTTTCATTCTGCTATTATTATAAACTAATTATATACTATTTAAAAATTTATATACATATTATTATTATTTATTTAATGTGATTTATTCAGTACATTTATTTCTTCTATTCACTTATATAACATACTTAAATCTGATTAAGTACTCTTGTTTCGTCCGGAAGGTAAGAATTACAAAAGGGTAAGAAACTGTTCGAAGTAACTTTTGACTCAAAATAATGATTGATTCAAAAACAAACTTTTTATGGAATGCAAATTGTGAATTCCCGTATTGATGTTTGACCCTTAAATTGATGTAATTTTTTTTTCTATCTTTGATGTTGTGTTGTGTTTTGTTCTAAGCATCTGTGTGTTTAAATCAGTGTTAATTTTGCATGATTGTTGCTTTTTCTAACTCTCTTGATTGATATGTGTGTTTGACAAAGCGTAGTAGTGTTAAGTAGCATGATAGCTGTTGTAACCATTAGTTGTTCATTTTTAACTCGTCTTTACCCATTTTGTGTTTTGTATGTATTGTTTCCCCGACTTTTCATTCCACTTGCTGTATGTGTACTACCCAGAATGCATTGTGGAGTGCAGTGACGTCACGACCACGCCCAAAGGCCTGTGCAACATGCTGCAGAAAGAGTTCAGCTGCCCGCCGTACGTGGCGCTCTCACCAGCCTTTCTCTCCTCCGAACAAACATCCCCAGGTTGGCGGTAAAAAACAACTCAGCACTAACTCACACTCAATGCGCACCTTTTCACTTACTACTCGATGATATCACGGATTCGGTTTTGATCAAAAAATGCACCCGAAAACTCTCACCTTAGCCTCGTTATCTCTCACTATGCAATAAGATTTCTTTTTTAAGAAAAAAAAACACTTTTTTTTTAACTGAAAATGGAGCTCGTTGCCATTTTCTTTTCTTCTTACCCAAGATGGAAATTTAGATCCATTAATCTGATTAATTCGAAATCATTGATTAGTGTGAGGGCTATTTTTGCTTTCCTGGATTACTTAGGTTAACTCGTTGAGGATCATGTGTTCTTAGTTCTGAAATCATGCATTTTGCCTCGTTATTGATAAAATTTCTCAAATTACTTGGAGAAAAACTCTCAATGTTTTTATAATTACTACCTTAATACGTCATTCAAAATTTGTCCCCGTTCCTCATAAATTACTAAGTTAAAGCTTTTCCCCTACAAAAAACTTAATGTGTGTGTTTGTGGTTTTCGTCATTTAAAAAGTTAATAGCGCTAAAAAGAAAATTTTGGAATAATTCCTAAATGGAGTTTTTTGTAATTATCAATAGAATTATCATTTTTTGCATTCAACATTCGTATTAAATTATTATTTACAGAGTTTGGACTCAGTTATGTTTTTACTTAAAACGGAATGTTACCCAATGTTTCAAAAATCATTGCACATTAAAATGAAGGGTCATCTCGTATTTTAATAATTTTTTTTTGTCTTATAATTATCCAAGACATCAGGAAATAATTGCTTATTTTGAAAGAAAGTCACTTAAAATTGAAATATTTACAGGGGAATGAAGCTTCATCGCCATAAGTTAATACAACTTGTTGTATTGCGGTAATTAAAATTCATAATAATTCATATGCATTAATAAAAAATATTTTGTTCATGTATCCAATCATTCAAGGAAACGAGAAATTTGTAATGCCAGATTAGTTTTGAACTTACTTCCAAGACATTCTTAGTTTTAGGTAAAAGATTTTTTATTGCAAACATACTGAAAGAGGATTCATAAAATCTATTATTTTGTGGTACCGGGTTTTGCCGGTTTTTATATAGAAATTATTATATGAAGGTCTCATTAGAGAAAAGACAGAGATGAGGAAACAACTGCATCAGGTATCGAATATGCCGATTTGCCAACCACCACTTGTTTTTCTACAAATTTGTGGCGAGTTTTATTTTTTCGTGATAACTTGACATTTTTCCGTTGTGTAGCTCTTTACTTCTGACTATCCTAAAATCATATTCTAGATTTTTCTTAAAACCTCAGATGGAAAATTGATGTTTTAAATATTCTAATCAAAGTAATTAATATTTAACTTTTATAGAAATTGTTGGAGTCATTGCGCAGGCCTGCAAAATTGAAGTTTGGGGTAAATACGAAAGAAGTTTTCAGTGATGTTTATATTATTTGTATATATATTTCGAAAATGACCTTCATTTGTTCCCATTATATAAAACCGATATTGATATTTTTACTAAAATTTTGTTTGAAAAAAAAAATTTTCTCGAACAATTTAGCACGTATTTTCTGGAAACAGTGCCCTTTGTAAATATTGGTTCTTGTTGATTTCTTATTAAAGGATGAAAGCCATTGTGTGCCGGATCTCATGAATCGAGAGAAAAACAGGAAGTTTCTTAAACTTTTTATTTACAATTAAGATTCAGTTTCTTGAAGAAAATCCCCAAGAAACTATTGTAACTTGTTTTTATTAAGGTTTCTTACACAAAAAATAGACGATTGATCAGGTGGAGCAAATATTATACTTGTGCACATGAAAGTTTGAAACAAATTTTAAACCACGCAAAAAACAAAATGTAAAGGTTTCTATTTAAGAGTAAGAACGCTATTTCTTTTTTAAAACTTTTTTTGACGTTTTTTTTTTATGTTCAATCTCTGGCCTATCTCTTGCTAACATCCAACAATGGTCGGCGAGTATGTTTTTGTGCCGTCTTCCTCGATATTTGCGCTTTTTATCTTCGATGTTTTTGTGGAATCTTTCGCCCTGTTTTTCACGAACTGATCCTAAATTTTTAGGGGTAAAGTCCACGTGCAAGTAAAGGAAATGTATTTTGACACTCATTAAGCAATTGAACCTTCGAAATTTGTCCAAAATATTTATTGAAACTGCTTTATAGTCAGGATCCATGTAATTAACCAGCAATTTTCGGACTACATCTTTGAAAGCAGCCTGAACTTCTTTTTCCTTAGTTGTCATGATAGTTTCAGATTCTTTACCCTTCTTAAGCTTGTGGATATCTGGACCAACAAAGAATATCTCTTTCTGTGGATAAACTTAGAAACTGTTTCATTATATTTAATTTTATATGCAGAGGGGTAACAATTCTTTTTTTGGGGGGTCAACTAAGCTTGAATCACATTCTTGGTGCATGCGTTAAAATTTTGTCTTTCCTGCCATTCACTTTTGACCCAAGGTTGAGTCTTATCACGGCTATTCCATTCATAAATGAATCATGGGAACTTTGTTTATACGCCTTGTTGACCAAGAAACATGGAGACAACTTTCATATCGCCACAAATAGTCGAACCGTAGTCGTCATATTTTATTTTGTTTCGGACGAAAGGCACGTTTTTCCTAGTGTTCTTTTAAATACACCGAGTGTCCAATCGGTTTAAATGCAGTCACTGGCAAGGTATCCCTCACATGTATCTCAACTCTCAGCACAAAAAAAGTAAAAAACTAGAAACAAAAGTTACAAAATACTTGTTTCAAATTACTTTCGAATTAAACTGAAAACTACACTATTTTATAAGAAAAAAAATCAAAATTAACGAAATAGTACAAATTTATAAAAATTTACGTTGTTGGGCGCGCTGCATCTATCAGGTTCAATGGCTCCTGCCACCCGAAATAAGACGAAAATCCGATGGGGGAGGGGCACCCTCTAACACATCGTGTGGACGCAGCACCAAAACTATTTTTGCTGTGCATCTGAGAGATTCGCGCGTCTAACGGAGGATTAGTCGTAAGGGGGCAATCGGTGTAGTCAGTTTGTGCTCAAGCTTCTGAAATTGTGAGTCACTCACATTTATTTATTAGAGGTAATCGTTTCTCTATGTTTGACAACGTATGCTATATATTATCTATTTAAAAGGGTCATAGAGGGAGCCTGCTTTTGCATGGAAGAGCAGGGCCTCAAGATTTTAAGAAGACGCTGTGTTTACATTCTCAGGTAGTCTTTATTCGTTGGAAATTTGAACTAACAAGGCAGTCAGAAAACATGGAATGTGAAAAAAAAGGGACTGATCTTTAAAAAAAAATTTTAGTTTTAAAAAAACTAAAAAATACGCTTTTATAGGTACTTGAACTAAACAGTAAAAAAATAATTCTTAATATAGAATAAAATGACTAACGAAAAAATTAATTGTCATTGTGGTTAAAGCTTCGGGTGCTTTGTACTACATTTTTACAATAACTCTGCATTTTGGAATAGAACTAGTAAGAAATTATAACAATTGATATCGAGCAACCCACGCTTTTACCCCAATAACATTAATTTTCTCATTAATCATTTTGTTCTTATATTAAGAATTATTTTTTTACTTATTATTTCGATTAACTGTAAAAGCCGTGTTTTTTAGTTTTTTTAAACTATAATTTATTTTTTCATTTTTTTAGTTCAATCAACAATAAGAGCGTGTTTTTTTTTTAGTTTTTTAAACGATTATTTATTCATTGATGAATTTATCCTTGACTTTGATATTTTGAGCCGCAATAATGTGGCTGCTGGAATTACACTTGCCCTTCAAATTAGCTTACGCGAAGTGAATAGAGGTGAACTTTGCGAAACGAAGTGTTACATGGAGATTTAAATTCTTTTTACGAGCATAATTTTTAAGTTAAATCTTTCAAACTTCTCACATCGATAGCAAACAAAGGTAATTTTTAAACAAATATCGTAATGAAAGAATTGCATAAAATAATTCCTAAAAAAGTTTATTAGACGGAAGAAACAAACACTTTTTTAAAATCTGTGATTTTTAAACAAATTTTTAAATCTTTGGACAGATTACGAATAATAAGATTTGACACCTGGAAAAAAGTTTCGTGTGATTATTTTTTTAACTGAAGAAGTTATTAAATATTTAATTAGAATCTTGAGCATTTTTTGAAAAATCGTAAAAAAAGTTTTTTGCATTTCATTTTTTAAATCACTGATTCTAAACGAGCAAAGAATGAAAATTTTTGTGCAGAATTTTTATTTATTACAATAAGAAATTCATTCAGAACAATTGAAAAATCCTTTTCATAAAAACGCATCAATATTGACTCATTTTTAAAAAAAAATCGAAGAAATGCAAAATATCGTTACTTTGTAAAAAAAATTATATCGTATTGTGCCGAAATAAATTATCTTTCCGATTCAGAAATCATTTTTTGTCTGATTTTGATACGGAAAATAGGACTGTAGTTTTAAGAACGAGATAAATGTCGAAATATTTCTCTGTCGGATTTTTCGGTGTATTGGCGGAATAAACTGCATACGGGCAAACTATTCGCACATTTTAACGTTTTTAATTATTATCTTTTTAACTAATTGTTATATCAGAACAAAATTTTTAAATTATTGTATTGTCAGGGGTCCTTGACAACTCTGCAAAATTTTTAATTAATCTGACCTTTTAAAGTAGGTAAAAATTGAGTTGCTAGATTTCCCCCGAACAAATTACATTGCATGTTAAATAAAAGCTTGTAAAAAGCCAGGTGGTTTCCACCTGGCTCTTCATCAGTGTTCAAATCATTTAGTTCATTCACAAGTATTTTTTAGATCGAAAGAAGTTATTGCATGTCTGCTGAATATTGTCTGCAACTTGAAGAAGCATTTACCACCTTTCCCTCGAAGCCTAGGTTTCGTCGCTGGTAAGGTGTGGTGTCCAAATGAAATATGAATACCCTTCAATTTTTCTTTTGAATTTCATAATGAACTCTTTTCGGTTTGTTAACCCGGGACAAGGCGCACACTCGATACTAACGTAATCCGACGCGTAAGAATCCTTTCTTTTTATAATTATTTTTATTGTACGCCATAAAAATCGTAATTCCAGTGAATAATTTAAATAGTAGGAAGTATACTCACCTACTTTTAAGGACTTTTCAATTTTTCTTTCATAATTTGAGAAAATATCCATTCAATCTGAACTAAAATAATTCAAGTATGCGTGACTGTAATAAAAGACACAAATCACAAACACTTTTCAGTAACATTATATAAATAATATATGCAGCCCAAACTGCCATATTTTGTTCATTACTGTAGTTTTATTGTCCTTCGATGATCGACAAATAGCATGAACTTTTTCTTGCTTGTGTCTTTTTGACAGGGCACAATGTGTCTTGAGGTACAATTGTGGCTTCATATCTTTCTTAATGGAGTTTTTTAGGTAGTATTTGAAAATTTTCCTTTCAAGTCAAAATTTTCATGTTCATCACTTTTTTCAAATTTACTTTCGCTATCGTAATTAATATCCATTCTTATGGATGGAACATTTGTCCAGCGAGAAATATGGCAGATACATTTTAGATCCCATGAAGGTTGCCATAAAGGAGGATACTGACAAGGTCATTTGTAACAAACTGTTTCGCTAGAATTGAAGATTTCGTCACTCTGTGACCCGTGCGCCCGCTTCTGGGTTAAGTCGGTTATTGCGGCTTTTAGGAGAAATTTTTTCGCTCTTTTTCAGGCAATTAACACTTAACTTTAGTTTGATTTTAAAATCACTCAAAGACACCTGGAGGCCAGTACTGCAGATGCAAATAAAGATGAAGGATTTGTAGCTGTCTAAGCAGTAGTTAGTCTGTGCTAAGTGAGCATCTTTAAAAAGTATCAAGTTAGTGGTTGAGGTGAATGACAAAAATGAATGAAAAATATGACTAAGCCTTCAATTATTTTTCTAAAATATTTTTAAGTATGTTTTCTTTTCCTTTCCGGTAGGTCTTAAATTACGTAGTATAACCCAAAAGTTCGGGGATACTGTGTAGAAAATCTTACCCTGAATAATTCACAGCACCGAAGCACATCCACCTTCAAAGTAATCCCCTTGGGCAACGATACACTTCTGCCAGCATTCGTATAGCATCTGGAAGCACAGGTGGAAGCCATTTTTCGCTACCTCCGGCTATGTTACTTTCACCTCATCTCATGATACAAAACAGCGTCCCTGTAAATGTGTTTTCATTAATGGGAACAGATAAAAATCCCTCAGGGCTAAGTCTGGTGAATAGGAGATATGTAAAAGCACGGGAATGCGAGTTTTGGAGAGGAATTATTTTACCATTTGGGATCAATGTGCTGGTGCATTGTCATGCAGAAGATACTCGTAGTCACTCTGCCAGAAGTGAGGCCGTTTACGACGAATGGATTCCTTCAAACGACGTCTTCGAGAAGTGTGTAGCTGCAACGATTTGTGCAAGTGTTTTGCGGCGATCTTTTCGAACACATTCAGACATAAACGTGACATTTTCTGCGTTCCGTGATTTCGAAGGTCGTCCAAAGCGTTCATTGTCTTCGATGGATTATCTTCCCTATTTAAAACGTCAATTCCATTATTAAGCTTTGGGTCTCACCTTGTTAGATTCCCCATACATCTTACTTCGCATTTCCAAAGTCTTCATTGGTGTTTTACCTAAGAGTTGACAGAATTTAATGTTCAGCGTTGTTCAAGAAAAGCCATCTTTCTTACATCTCGAAGCAAAGCTAACTAGAATCGGAAGATAACATCACATAGACTAAACCAACCTGGCCAGGTAGGGGAGGGTTGGGAGAATCCATTTCAAGTGATTTGACTTTAGGTACTTGTTTTTGCAGTCATCAATGGCAGCAGTCCCCAAATTTTTGGATCGTATTACGTATAACTTAAAAAGTAACACAAAGAAAATGAATATTTTTTTTATTTATATTTGTAAAAACCTATAAAGCTAAATTAAATTTTCAAATTTTCTTTATTTCTGTGATACCAGAGATCAAAATGCGTTTAATGGATACCATTCATGTTTCTGGGACTTCCCTTGCTCTTGATCAGTAGGATATGAAAGAATGGATTCTACTTTATAAGTTGTCGCGAAAATTCTGAAGTATTAAATAAATCTTAAAACAAAAATATTTTTTTTATTTCTTTCTTCAGGGATGTGTTTTATGCGAGTTTTTTTTTTTAATTAGCAATGCTCTTTATGAAAATAAAACTTGTTCTAAAATGCATTTATTCATTGTTTTATTGATTGTTATTGAAAAGGCTTCGATTTATCTATTTTGTATTGAATTTTCGATGAGCGGGCTTATTACATAAATTCCCAGTAACGAAAGCTTTATTGAATTCATGCTAAGTGGAATAGGGGGCAACATCTATTGATTCTACCGTCAGATTGGATCCACATACGATATGCTATTGGAGTTTCACAAATTTAAATGAACCCTCCAAAAATCGATAATGAATCCTTTTGCACTTGTCTAAAACAATTTAGTAGGGAGCGGCTGGAAGTAACACAGCACCTTCTCTTCCTGGTCGATGCTGAGCTGGACCAATTATTACTCAATCATTTCATATGCCAATTAGTCTAAGTATCCCGTCGGAGTTTTTAGAAACGTAAGCTTACCTTTCTCTAGGTTGTCTCTTCCAATTTGGACGCTCTTGTTTAGAGTATATCTCCAGATTTTGTAGTTTTATGAATTGTCTGTAGTTGTTAAACAGTTGTCTTAAATAAAGAAGCAATGTATCTTTCTTGATCTCCAATTTTCTTTTTAAAAAGTACTTTAAAAAATGCAAAATATGTACGCTTATGTGAAGGTTGAGTGTACGAAAATACAGGTTACAATTAATAAAAATAAATTCGCGTTCAAGGTCTTGTCTGCAAAAACCTCTCACAATGAATGTAACCATCCTATATGAACAAGGGTTTTTTATCAGAAAATATGCTTATTGATTTTCCTAATATTTTAATTTAAATTTATAAAGGGATTCCATGAAAATCAAAGGTTTGCTAATTATTTTACTGCTCAGAGTAGCTACCTCAAAAAAAAATTTCAAATATCATTTTTTAAAATTTTTTTCAGCATAGAAATCACATTAAAGGTTTCATCATATTTTGTTTGTAGCAAGTAAAGTCATCCTCCTCGAAACTCTAGAAGTGGTAAAATTAATAATATTGATTGCCACAAGGTCGTGTTTTATTTAACTTGTGGTGGAAATTCATGGAGGTTATTGCGAGTCTCAACTCATCATATGATGGGAAGAGATTTTTTATTAACATCGCCTTATACAGCAACATGAAAGCTATTGGTGATGGACCTCGTAATTTTGAACTAAAACCAAGTGCATGTGATTTGGAAATTTGATCGTTGCATAAAGTGGAACTCTTTTTAGGAAATCTGAACTTCAACTATCTTGTAACTTCATTTGATAAATTCAAATATGCTATGTCTGGCTTATCGATCAGAGGGTATAATCCTATTTTGTTTTACTCTTTATTTTGAAATTACTCCAGAAGGATGCCAAAAGCGCGATGATTTGAGGTCGTTTCAGTACGAAACAAGATGGCGTCACATGGGAAAGACAATGACTGATTTGTTGCTTTTACAGTGAACATATGAAATAAAAGTTGAACTTCACTGAACAATACAATGAAAACGACCACAAATTGGGGAGTAGAGTTGCATCATTCCCCTCGGATTTTCTATTTTTTTAAGACAATTTTAGTTTAACAATAAAAAAAAGAACGAAATGGAATTTTCTGTCCTTTAACTACTTATCTTTACTTACTGGGACCATATGCAGAGTTTCTCTTTTTCCACGACAATTCGTATAATATATATAAAAAAACGAAATAGTTATTATTTTAAGAAAAAGTCAAAGAAACACTTTTTATTGTGTGTGTCTTGCTTTTCGACTTACAGAACGTAAACATTTAAATTATCTGAAAAGGTCATTTATGTTCAGATTTTCTTAACTTAGATTGCTTATGGTGCAAACACTAAGCTCTTATGAGAATGTTTTGAGGCATTTATTACTGTTGAACTATGTCGCCTCTCCTGACTTTAATTATTGAAGGAAGATTTAAAGGCTATCTTGAGGTGCCGCAGAATATTCAGTTAAATGTCTAGGCTTCACAATGGGAGAATTATGATTTCGAGAATTGAATCCTGTTCAAGTGCATCTGTTCGAAATTAAGGGCTCTGCAGCACATCGAATGGTATGCATCCTCAAGTTTTCTGGAAGAAAAGGGGGGGGGGATTGATGGTCTCCCACCCACATAATGTAATAGTCATCCAAGATTGTTTCAAATGCCAAGATCCATCGCGTGCGACCTATTCTAAGGCATAATTCGGAACAACATATCCGAGCAAGGCTCTCCAGGTGGAAAAAAGATAAATATAAATCGCACTCAATGGAAACTTTAATGATAATGAATACAAAAATGTAACAGAAGTATTACAAACAATATTAAATTAAATGTGTTGATCTTCTATTATTTTAAATGCAAAATCAAAAATGAAAATTCCTACGAAGTCAGCATATATTTTTTTAGTTTTAAATCAAAATTGTGTAGTCACGCACACATAAGTGAATCAGGTGCAGTCTTTTAATACATTAGTTGAAAGAAACTCTCGTTGAAAAAATGCTTGCTGAAAGTTGATGAAAAAGAAAGTGTTTCATGCTTCTCATTAAATTGTACTAAAACTCCTGAAATAAATAGGTCTATTGTGACAGAAATAGTTATTAAAAATGTTTTTAATAAATCTGTGCCTCCTTTAAATAACAAGGATATATCACACGCTATTATTAAAAACAATAAAAGACGATGCAATAAACTGAAAGACTATTACCAAATGAATCCCGAATGAACGCGAACGGATTTAGTCGCCGTCTCCATAAGGGAGTGCTAATGGAGAACTGACAATTGAAAAGTATGAGTATGATTGAGTATGCTGACAATACTGATCTTGTATACACTGCCATAAAAACAATATGGACCGAGGAAAAAATAAACCACCATTATGACATGCATAAGATGAATACTAGTTTCATGTAACAGGTAAATGAATTAATTACCCAATTCAGAACACATTATCGTTCTAAGAAGAAATTGAAGCATGAAAAAGATTACACATCAGTAAGCAGTAAAATTTATTTTAGTGGCTGTATAAATTGAACATGGCATCGAACCAATTAGGTCACATATGATAGATTCTTCAATGAAATTTGCGAGTGAGCAATTAATTTAGAAATATTCAAAGGGGGTTGCAGTTGCCAGATATACTCTGTTAGCAGGAGATCTAGTGACATGGTAATCTCTCATAATCTTGTGGAAGTTATTAGGAGTGTCGCGCATTATGCAGTCGAGCATTGCCTTTCTGGTAAATTACGTTTCGACATTGGATTGACGTAGAAAGTATAACCGGCGTTATACGGCCCTCAATGTAAGTGCAACAAAAGTGTCATGATGGATGACTAGAAGTGATCTAATAAAATAACCTACCACTCGCACACTATTACACTATATGCATTTCCGCTCGATAACAAAACCCAGATCCTACCGCTTCCCTGATCGCCTTCATACGAATGTATACTGAGACCAAAATGAGATTTGTCATTGAAGATTACGCTCCCCCAGTCAAACACATTTTAATTTGAATGAGATCGGCTAGATTCTTATCGACACTGACTATTTTATGGTAGTGGTACACGACTAAATGGACGTCAACTCCTGAGTTCAACAACTAGTCACTTTCGAATATTTGTTTTAATACCCCCATATACTAGGAGAGTGTTGTTGCTAATGCCACCTTATCGGCAGTGCCAGATCGAGGCCCGCGAAATTCATTTTGGCAAGGGGCTAGTCTTTACGCCTGTCGTCATCCGTAACTTTGATCACCATGCAGATGACAATACAGTTTGGCACAGTTCCACTCCATTTTTGAAGGAGTAGATTCTGAAGGATAGTCGGGGGCCTTCCAAAAGCCACACGAAAGTATTTAACTGTTCCACGAATATTTAGAGTGCCCTTAAGTCGCACAGGGACAGTACATTTACAATCATCCATGTCTTCCACGGGATTCGAACCCAGGCTCAACGGCACAGCAATAGGGTCACTAACCACTATACTGAAAAATGGTAAATCGCATCAAATCGAAGTTGTTTGTGAGGAACTTTTGTTTTCCTCGATTTTGAGGCTCATTTGTGTTTTTGAAATGCTGGGAGCCACTGCAGGACAAGGACAAATCTTCATTCTCTATCATTTGTTGCCTAGAACGAACTACCATATCTCTCCATCAAAGGTGGCCGTATGTTCACTTTGTAATATTCTTGACCTACTCTCAAACCCGGCTAGAGGTGTGGGAGGAAGTGAAGGACGACCTCGCCATAATACTTTTTAATTATTTATTCAGCGTACTAATTATCAACAGATACAATTCAAGTAATCAAATAAGATGATATGTTCCAATAACGAGCGGAGGGGATTTTGCTACGAGAGGCGCGAATTCTGAGAAGACTTGTTTTATATATAAATTGATCTATCTTTTATGGGTCAATCCACACCTCTAATATTTAATTTACAATTTATCTATGGTGACCAATCGTCACTTAAATAGCTCCAATTATTTAATGCCTGAAACGCGCTATCAATAATACCTGATCGGTATATATCTTTCCTTATCGTCAGCTTCTCAATATTTCAATCTCCAGGCAACTCCGTCCATTCATCTATTCTCCTCTATCTAACTCAATAGCTAGAAAACCTGTACTATATATAACTGACTTATTCTGCTTACCATGGTTTCTTCTTCCAAAAGGGTTGCCGTGAATGATAGCCCAAAGATTTCCCAAGAGGGTTAGTGGAAGGACTCGTATGGATCCATCGCAACGTGCTTGACCCATGTGATTCACTCCAACCACTATAGCCTCTGTTAAAGTCCATCGATTGTACGCATTGCCACCGCGTACGCCTCTGAAGTATTTTTAGTCACAATATCGTGTATTCAATCTGACAACGTTTGAATTCCCCTACGTTGTTTTTAGATCAGGGGTTGGCAACCTCTTAGCTGGGGCGTGCCAAACCAATCTACTAATATAATTCTGAATACCACATAACAGGAAATTTTAAAAAACATTTTGACTCCAGTGATAATGTATACAGATTTATTGAATAGCGTTCAATAATATAAATGTTTATTAGAAATAATTTTGCATCATTTAAATATATTTCTTAACATTAAAATAAATAACATAAAATATACTATTTCTTCAACAAAGGTAAAAAAATTAATTTTGTACATATAAACTAGGTAACAAAAAAACAACGCATCAAGAATGAGTTGTCCGACAAAAATTATGTACAAAATAGAAAATTATTAAAATTTCCGAACAATTGAATGATTTCTATCAGAGTTACAGAGCTAGAAAGAAACGAGCTCAATAAAGTGCCTCTAGCCTGCCACCTCTAGCCTGGATGCAAGTTGTCCCACGACGGGGCACAGAGAGATAAAGCACCCGGATGGTCTCCTGCGGTCAGTGGCTTAACGGAAAGGTCAGGTCTTGGGAGCCGAATCTTATATATATACACTTGCTAGAAAAAGTCTGTGTTCACCTACTACTGATTACATAAACAACGAAAAAAATTTGAAAACATGAATTTGAAAAAAAATTTTAAATTATATTTTTTATTTAGTTCATTCCAAGTATTGAGAATAACAAAAGTATAAACTCGATTTACTTTCATAGGTTTTAAAATAAAGACAGGTTTGTAGCGATATCAACAAAAAACAAGTAGAAAAAGTCTACGTTCACTCTTTTAGCAGTAGTAATAAAAATTATTTCAAAATGAAAATGAGCTCTTTAATAGCTGGTTGGATAACCCCGTCCTTTGAAAACCTACTGAAGTCGTTTCGGCATTGAGTTAAGAAGCCTAGCGGTTTCTTCAGAGCTTCTCTTCTCTCATTCGTCCTTAAGAACACTCTTCAGCATATCCTTGCTAGATATACTGGAGCCAAAGCTTCACAATCTGAGTGGTATGCTTAGGATCATTGACGGAAACGAAACGACAAACCTAGGCCGAGATTGGGGGCATTTTCCTTTAAATTGTTTTTAGGACATCGAGATAATCATATTTCTTCATAATTGATTCGATATACTCCAACTTTCCAACACCATTCCTCCCCATGCACCTCCACACCGTGCTTTACCGTTGGTTTTAAATACTCTTTTTTAATGACTAATGTCTCTTTTTTTCCATACCAGTTTACGACCTTTTATGCCAAAGATGCAAACTTTGCTCTCATCGGAGAATATCACAGTCCTCCAGAACTCTGAAGGCTTTTGAATATGCTTTTTTTGCAAAAGTTACCCGTTTCTGTCGGTTGGTCATTGAAATTATGACTTTTTGCAAGCCAGTCCACAACGGTATCTGGCCTTTTTCAAGATTTTTCTTGCAGTAACCACTCAAGTATTCTTGATAAATTTCTGATGAATATCTGTTTCTATTTCAGTTGCAGTTAAAAGCGGATATTTTTTCACCAAGGATATCATACTTAGTTTTTCTTGGATTGTGAGTTTAGATAGACGACTTGAATGAGGTTTGGATGTGTAAACTCCTGTAGATTTAAAGATATTAATAACACGGAATACACTATCTGGCCAAAAGTATCCGGACACCCCTTGAAAAAGTGGTTCTGGTGAGTGACGCAATTTGATACGTAACTGAAAGCTATAAAATTGTTTGTAGTTGTTTGTCAGATTGTATTTATGCGTTTGTGAGGCAATGAGTAAGTCAAAGGAGCTTAGTGAGTTTGATCGTGGCAGTATAGTGGGATGCCACCTTTGTGAAAAATCAGTTCGTGAGGTTGCGGACATTCTACAGAAGCCTAAATCCACTGTGAGTGATGTAATTGTGAAGTGGAAACGTCGAGGCAGAGTGAAACGGCAAAAAAACGAACCGGTAGGCCGAAAATACTTGGTGAACGCAGCCGCAGAACTCTGAAAAGGGTAGTGAAACAAAATCGCAAGTCCCCGTTGGTGGTAATTTCTCAGGAGTTCCAAAGTTCATCAGGAATCAGTGTTAGCAGCAGGACTGTCCGACGAGAGTTAAAAAATATGGGATTCCATAGTCGTGCAGCCGCTTACAAGCCAAACATCACTCCACAGAATGCGAAGTATCGATTGCAATGGTGTAGAGATCACAGTCATTGGACTGTGGACATGTGGAAAACTGTTCATTGGAGTGATTAATCTCGTTTTACAGTCTGGCAGTCGGATGGACGCGTCTGGGTTTGGCGGATGCCCGGCGAACGTTTCTTTAGTGACTGCATTGTGCCGACTGTTAAGTTTGGGGGTGGAAGCATAATGTTGTGGGGGTGTTTCTCGTGGTTTGGCCTGGGTCCGTTAGTTCCTGTGATTGGAAACATGAACTCTGAGATATATGTGGACATTCTGGACAATGCTGCACTCCCAACTCTATGGCAATATTTCGGGGAAGGCCCATTTCTCTTCCAACAGTGAAACTACTCCATTCACACATCGAGGCTTGCACAGACGTGGTTTGACGAAATGGGTGTTCAAAAATTGGACTGGACTTCTAAGAGCCCCAATCTAAATTCCATAGAACACCTTTTGGACGAATTAGAGCGCAGATTACGTAGCCAGCCAAATCGACCATCCTCACTGCAAGCACTCACTTCAGCTGTGATGAATGCCTGGAAGCCAATTCCTATGGTCATCTATCAAAAATTGGTGGAAAGTCTTCCCAAATGTGTGCAGGCTGTCATACATGCAAAAGGGGACCAACATCATATTAATATGTGCCTCAGGACGCTCTAAGTCCATACCACTGGGTGTCCGGATACTTTTGACCAGATAGTGTAGATGAATACTGCCGTTCAATGGATCTGGCAATATCCCGACGGCTTTTTACATCTTTCCATATTTTCACAATGATTTTACATTAACTGATACTAATTTCCTTCATTTTATTTTTCATGCCCTTGAATTACTTCGTATCTCACTAAAACGTTAAAATTATTGCGTCACAACTTTCTTAAGCTATTTTACTTGATAACTGACTACAAAAACCCAGTTAACCTATTACGCATGTTGATAAAAATTTCAAGAATCAGGAATATTCAAAAAATAGCGCACACTTTTTCTGCCTACGATTTGTGTACTTTGCTACAAAACTCCTGTTATCTTATGTAGTTTTAATTCAAAATTAGCGAATTCTTGCATGCTCAAGTAATAGTAAACAAATCCATGTGCTAGAAAAAAATTATATTACTATTAAATTTTACTTTTTCTGTATGATTTGTAATGGGTGAAAGCAACTTTTTCTTGCAAGTATATATATATACAAACAAAGGATTGCCAAACCATAACATAATGTACCTTTACACATCAAAATAATATTAAAATATTTAAATTATAAATATAAATAAAATATAAAAAATATTTAAAATATTTATTATTAAATTTATAACTGAATGCAAAATCAACCGGAGCCTGAGTAAACGAAGTAAATAATGTGTAACATTAAAGAGTATTTATAATATTAAAATTAGAAATCTAACGACAGGTAACCTGGTAACTTAAATGAAAATGAACACTATAAAATAATTTTAGATTTCAAATTCTTGCGAAAGAAAAAAGGCATCACTTACTTATTCTTCGTTTCTCAATCCCAGGATGAGCTTGACCAAAAATTTGATTATATTCTAGCATAAATAGTGCAATTTTTAATAATGAGGGTGCTTTCTATGACGCAAAAATGGATTTCATAAAAAAAGGAATAAAAAACTGATACATTCCATTATGCTTTCTTCTCATTATACTTAATTTGATTGAATACTCATAAATCTAGACCAAATAATAATTTAAAATTCTCTCTATGCTTTTCCAAGTATCGTAATACTGTTTTAGTTGAAAAAAGCACAACAGGTGTTCGTTACTTAACCCCTTACCTGCCAAGGAAAACTTACGAGATGTGCTCCCCAGTGCCGCCATTTTTCATTCAGGCGCGCGTAGTTATGCGGTGTATTGGAGGGAAAAAAGGAGCGTTTGCAACATAAAACCTTTTTTTTTTTCTTTCACAAAAAAGAAAATGAAAAAAAATTCAAAATTTAAAGTATAGAATAACAGTGTAGTCACAATCCGAATCCTCTTCATCTGACGTAATATCGTATTCCGAAGTTTCTGATCCTGAAGATGACGGGAAATAGTCATCTAAATCACTCTCGTCAGACATTTTCGTTAAAAGATTTTCTATTTCACACAATAAACGAAAACGGAAGCAAAATAAAAAAGCACGACCTACTCAAACAGAAACAGAAGCAAAAACTGCGCAGATATGACTTTTACCGTTTCAAAACATCCCCTTTACCAATACCCTATCCCTCTTCTCTGAAATAAGAAAGTCCGTTTCAAACATTGTCAAGGTCATTTTATAGCATTCCAAGGCCGTGGGAGCAGTTTTCTTTATAACAGCGCAATGCAATGTATGGTATTTCCTAAAGGCGTATATATACGCTGGCGGCAGTGAACGTATCGATTGAGTGAGGCGTATAAATATCCCGGTGGCAGTTAAGGGGTTAAAACTTCGTTAAATGAAAAATATGAGAGGGGAACAAAGATGCCAATAAGTTGCTCTGCTGTTTCGTAAAAAGTAAATCCAGCTAATGTAAAGTATACTGTAATAATAACAGTGATGAATTTTTATATCTTCCTAGCATTTTATCCGATTCTCCGTCTGACTTTTGTTTTATCTGCTAGTAATTTAGGATTAAAAAGAAAACCCAATAAAGAAAAGTATCTCTCGTTGAGGGAATTACAGCAAATAAAAAAAAATATTTGATTTGGTTATTGGATTACAGATATATCTAATGACGTATTACAGTTTTGATTTTGAATGACATTAAATCGCCTATTGGAAAATCACTTAAAAATTCGATTTTTAAAAATTTTAAGCGAATTTTGAGAAAATCTACGTTAGTGACGTCAGTCAGGCTTTGGGCCCCCTAGAAACCTTGCCCCCCCGCAGTGCGGAGGTTGCAGGGGGTGTACGTTACGCCACTGCTAGTGGTATTTCTTGACAAATTTGCTCCAGTTGTCTGGTCCAGTTCATCAACATTCCCTTGGTAGATGCAGAAGCTTTCCCATCTCATCCCAGTCATGCTCGATTGGAGAGAGATCTGGATGGCCAAGTTAGTGTTTGATAAGATGTAAGACAGTTCATAGCAACACGTACCGTATGTGGTCTGGCATTATCTTGCTGAAAAATAAGGCCAGGATACTGCAAACGGAACAGAAGCAAAACAGTTCTCAGAATGTCGTCGACGCACAGCTGTAAGTGTGCCTCTAATAACAACCAAATGGATCCGGCTGTCGAAAGAAATAGCACTCCAAACCATAACTCCTGATTAAGGATCTGTGTGGCGTGCAGTAGTTAAAGCAGGATCAGCACGCTTTCTTCAGATACGTCGATGATCGTCAGGACACAGTTGGAAGCAGTATTTGTCGCTAAACACTATACGTCTCCAGTCAGCATAATTCCAACCTGATCGAGTCAGGCACCTCTGTAATCTGGTTTAACAGTGTGCAGGTGTGAGTTTCAGGTGACGTAGCGGTCAGTAGGAGCGTAAATTTCGCTCTATCAGCCGTCTGTGAATGGTTATAGCGGACACTCGTGGGTGGGTCGCATTTCTGATGGTTGATAACGATAAATCAGGCGCTGTGACAGCTGATCTAACAATCAATCTGTCCTCCCGATCCGCTAAGGCCTTAGATGAACCACGTGGCAGTGGTAGACAAGTGGTAAAGGTTTCGGATCGTGGCTGATATGTCTTGAGTTCGAGCCCAGTACCACTAAAGGCCCACCGTATAGGGGAGCGATGCACGTTAAATCTGTCGAGAGCTCAAACGTCCTCTCGTCGGTGTGGTGTGGTAGTTAGGAGAAGGGGTACCTGCTCAGGTGTCGTCCTCATCTCTTGACCATGGCTCAAAATTATGAGGTTCGTTGCCAAAAGCTCTCGTGTAGTTGAACAGTGCGACGTTAATTTTCACTCACTCACCCTATATCAACCGCTATCATCATGACGCTAAAACCTGTCACTGTCCACCCATTCTTGCTAGCATTTTCTAATAGCCGCAACGCTTCGAACCTTTATGACAAGCGATTCTCCGATTTGCCCAACCTGCCTCTTTCAAACTCTGACAGTTGCGCATAATGAGCTCGAATCCTGCGGCGAAGCCTTTTTTCAGTCCTTGAAAGGTATCCTAAATCGCAACAGAAATCGTATCCTAAATCGCTAAATGCATCAGAAAATTTGACCATCAGATTGAGAATCGCTTCTTATAGACACCCGCTGAGTGTGGAATTCTGATGCTCTGTAGCTCCCAGCATTCATTCATTGGACACCAAATTTTAATCATTTGCGTGTTCGGTACTAATGTCTTTGCATACGAAATTTCATAACAATCGAGCAACTCTTTCTTAATGAGTCGTTTTTTTTTTATACAGATTGCATTATGTATTTTTGAAATTATTTTTCAATAAGAAATAGACAACATAAAATATAAATATTGCTCTTCACTATAGTTAAATAAAGAATAAGTAAAAACTTTAAGGCGAACGTAACGCTTGCACCTCTCTACTTCCATATCGCAAAATCAGGCTTGTAATTCGTGACTTTCAATTTGGCGTGATTTTGAACATTCAGTTGTTAAACAATTTCACATTGCGAACTGACGAAATACTTTTCATATGAGGAAAGATTTTTTTACCTACATATGCAGAGCCAAAAGCGGAAAGCAAAATACTTGCAATTTTCTCTCTTAAAACAGTTAAGTCTTTCCAACAATGATACACAATAATTTTTAAAATAGCTATATAAATTTATCTTTAGAGTTATCTTTCTGACTTTTTCGTAATTCCGTAAATGTCTATAATTCTGAAGATGTTTGTCGAACAAGGTCCATTATAACTTAATCAACTTTCCTCCACTCAATAATTGACAAATTTGTAGAGTAGAGTGCAGAGTGCCTTTTGAGTATTGGGCCACATGTAGCCATAGATTACGATAATTCGTAAGTACCCTTGAACAATATTTAGCGAATAAATAATATAAAAGAATAAGATGTTTTGCACTCTTAACACAAATCGCATGATTAGGGTATGTGAAAATAATTCGAACCTACTCTTTCGAAAATTGTACTTTTGATACAGATGATGCATACAGATGGGAAATGCAAAATATAGTAAAACAAAATAAAAATTGAATATCTCAAGTGTGTGGACATGGACTTGTTGACATTCGTCACCTATGGGACTAAACATTTTTTTATCAAAAAAAATGGATGAACTTGGGCCTTTTTTAAATTGTTTTCCTCTCTCGGAACTCGAAATACCCATTACTCTGGAATGCGACAGTTAATTCACTCAGTGTGGGATGATTGTTTCTGTTATAAAAAAAAGACATTTTCTGGGAATTTTTAGAATGTTTCGTGAAAATTCTCGCTCGAAACATTATTTTCCCGGGAAGTCCACTTAATTAAGGGACTGGGGTTTGGATGGTGTCAAGGCCATGCGTTTCCCTTCGGGAGTAAAAAAGAAAAGGAATTTTCGACTGATAGGGCAATCGCCCTTGATCCCGGGGCACTCCATTTCAGAAATTCTTGCTGCGCGGAAAGTAACAAATGTGCAGGAAAGGAAAGGAATCTGGAAACATTGCGAAATCAATCTCAATGCAATCGGCTTCTTAAATTAATTCAAAATATACTAATGATTTAAAAAATATTTTATGAAAAGACATCTAAAAATGAATGTAATTTGTTCTCGTTGAAAACCTTAAGAATCATAGATATTTTTAAAAGATTTTAATATTATTCCAAAACACACACAAATCATTTCAAAAATATTTGTATTTGTTTTATACAATCACTGACAATGAATTTATAAACATTGAATACAAATGAAAATTAAGTGCGCATAAAGATACACATGAAAGATTATTTTAGTGAAGTAAATTTAAATCAGCGCGAAGTAATACAGTTACAAACAGTTACGGACCTTTAAATAGTTCTCTTCTATATGACCTTGTTTCGCGTGTTGCAATACAGGTCGCAATACGATGCGGCGTTGAGTTAGACAGGTGCCTGATATTTTTCTGGGATTTCAACAAATTAGTCGTCTGACCCTAAAAAGCAATTTGACTCATTTTGGGACCAGAACACGATGTGGCATTGAGTCAAATAAATGTCTAATATTGTCCTGTACCTTCCGCACCTGAACACATTGAACTCTAAATACGAACCGGGATTCTACATTTAACATCCCAGAATGCCAATCCACAGTTCCCCTCGTTGTGCTGAATTGATACCTTGCGAATGGAACCAACGGTGTTTCGGTATTAAACTCAGAACTCATAAGAGCACTCGGATCTCAAATTAACTTCTTGGAAGTGTTTTCGTGATGGTTTTTACAACCATTCATGCCTCTACAGCTATACAAATGCAGAACAGGATTGCAATATCATTTGTAAATACTTGGCGAACGGTACTTCTGTCAATCCTGGTGGTTGTCCTGTTTATATGAGTCGTCGTATGGTTCACGGTATGTTAACTTCCTTCCCATATTAACGATTGCAACACTTTTTGATAGTATTGCCGAAATGATTCCAGCGGTAGCCTATTCTGTACCCCTACGAATTTTATTCCAATAAGGAAACTGTTGAATTTTCAAATGTTATCGGACTTTTGGGTCACCTGGTACATTGAAGTTCCAAAAGTCATAGGATAGCAATATTCAAATATCCATTTGGCAATAAAAATGTATGAATTGGCATGCACTGTTAGGAATTACATCCATACTCCTGGAATTTAAGGGAAAATTTTTCTGATCTGATTAGGTCTGGAAATAACATATTTTGAATCCTGAATGCAAGTTGTAACTAGGGCTATGCCTTTCGGAAATTGCTATGGAATTCAACATTCCTCAACTCAGTCTCAAGGCTGCTAAAAATAATGTAATTCCAGACAGTACTTCCCGGACAGAACTGGGGCTACTTACGTCTACTTTATGAGCGAGACCAGGTATGTCTGCTTAGAGCATTTAATGTTATCAGACAAGTATTAAGTAACAGAAATAATCAATGTGGGAAGCCCGACAGACGTATCCGTTTGAACAGAGCTTCGTGTTGTTGTTGGGACATGGCAGCACAAGATCGACTCTTGCTGTGGGTAAGGTAAGAATGTGGCACAGACCCCACGCGACCATGAACCAAGTTGTCAGCAAAGCGCAGTACGAGCTGATTATGGCTTTAAATAGTAGGGTCTATTCTTACATGGCATGTGAACAGCGTCCTCTGGCCAAACTGAAACCATCACTGACTGGAAATTATTATATTTAGCTACTTGCAGCCTCAACGGATTTCATGTACACAAACAATGATGGAATTTTGCAAGGTGAGAATGTGCCATATCAGTGGACAATCATTCGCAGTTGGCTTTGGGAATATTCTAGATAATTCCAGTATGGATAAGATTCCATCGAACATATGTGAAGATGATCGAAACGTGTGAGCATGACCATCTCGCTGACGCTCGAAGCATTTATTTTACGTGCAATCTCGAAATGTTTGTGTTCGTGCACAAAACCCTTCACCGGTAACACTTTTGCAATTATGGATGTCTATATGTGTATAAATAGACAACATGATTGAACTTCAGGTAAATTCAACGAATTGACGAATCAGTGTCACATAGATATGCTGCACATTACTGGGCAAAAATAGGCCTCGCCCTCTATTAGGAAATGTCCTAAGACTTTGAAACTTTAGTACACTATAGTGGGTTAGGAAATTATATTTATGTATATATTTTGAATAGAAAAAAAAACAGAACGTAAATAATTTAGTGATATATTTTATACTGATCATTTTAAATGTGGTGGATGGTTACGGCGTTATTGGTTATGGCTCGCAATTTATTTTTTATTTACCATTTGCTCAAATTTATATATCGTTTGCTTTGCGTGTAATCAAATTCAGTTTTAAATAGATTGAATAATTGAATTATATAAATCAGCAAAGATAAGTATATAATAATAATAATAATAATAAATCACAAGGCTTAACCAATAACCCCATGACATTGTTCACCACATAATATATATTCATTTTTCAAATACATCTATTCATCTTTTGTATGAAAGCGATTATTTAGATGAAACAAAAATTTCCTTTATTTTTCGAGTGTTAGATCGTTAAATAACTAAGCGCATCTTTAAATTTCATTGGTTTATCATCATAACTTAACATTGACGAATTTCATTTGGGCATTGTAAAGAATTTTAAAGAGATCATCTGAATCCAGAATCCGAAATTCATGTATAAGTGAATCCTAAAGGCTGGTACCCCGCTGCAAAAGAAAACACCGTCCTGTATAAAAGGCTTAACCGTTAAAAAGATTTAGAGCTACTACAGCTGAAAAATGGTTTGTGCAACAGTGGGTTGCTGCTCTTAAGAGACACAAGATAACCTAAATCTCTTATTTTCATTGATAACCTCTGGCTGACGTTGATGTAAATCTCTCATCCGAAATATTTCTTTCTTTCCAAAATGTTCTTCCTTATTGAAAATTTCAATATCATTTCTCGTCATAGCGGGAGTATTTTTTAACTTAAATGCACATTATGAGTGAAAATAGACCTATCACTGACCCTTTTCATTCAAGATCTATCGGAGATTGTGGATTCACGCTGAATAATTGAACTGTAGATTTAATTTTTGAAAGAAGTAATTTATCCCACGTTAATAATAAACGGTAGATAATTTCTGATGGTATAGTTCTTAAATTTGAAAAACAGTTGATTGCATAGTGAAGAAAAATTCAATCATTCTTACTTTTACTTGCTTTTATAATCTTTCTAATACTTTTTAAAATATTAAAAATGGCGATCTTTTTTAACTGGCTATATTAGGAAACAAATAATGTATTAAAATAACAATCCCAAATTTTATTTGCATTTTTTTTAAATATTTTCAGCTACCATTGGTAGCTTCTGTAAAATATATAACTTAATAATTTATTTTTTTCGATAGAAAATTTTAAAATTTGCTCAACTATGCTGTATTTTCTTATAGAAAATGAATTTAAAAAATGTATAAAAAAGACCCCAGAACGAGATATTTCTTTGTTTTATGAAATGCATTTTTTTTTCCGAATATAGCCATGTTAATCTGCCCATTCACAGTCCAGTAAAGAGTTCACAACAAAAAAGTCTGACGCAATGAGGGAACGAAACTAAATTTCGAATTTATATCTATAAAAATCCACAAACTGAAACAAAATTAAGAAATCTGTAATTTTAATATAGTTATAAATTCATAGAAATCTTTTTTTCTTGTCTAAAACTGATGTTCTAGAGCTATATATAAGTTGACGACCCAAATATTTTCTTTACTTGTTGTTAATAGCACTTATCACCGGAAATGTAATTCAGATGTTTGTCGCATCCAGTCTCGAGTTTTACTTTTTCTTTCATTCTATTCATTTCCCAGGAAAGCATTTCTTACCTTTGCGTGTCTATTCAGATACTTCCCCTTTCCCTATTTGTCATGTCCCGATACCCAACTAGTAACAAATCTAATGAAAACTCCATTGAAAGGTTTTAATTCTCTATTTAAGGTATCTGACTATGTCCCAAGTTATTTCTTTTTTTAATTTTCTAGAAAAAAACCGTAGTGATTTTAGTTTTCACTTTCCTTTTTGCAGTAACAAAATAGTACAATTAGAATGTATGTGACTCAATTTTTAAAAACTTTTAATTGAAAGAGAAATTAATCAATTTTTGTATTGTATTTTAAAGAATGTTTCATATTTTTCAAAAAACAAGTTTTGTAACGCATTTTTTAAATATATTTCTAATAAATGGACTTTAAGCAAAGTTATTTCTATTCAATCGAAATTTACAGTAATTGAAGCTGCAAACGAAGAATTCTCGACAATATTTCAACCAATTAGAGGAAAATCCAACCAAAGCATAACTAAAAATCATTCAGTTTAATAGCATTCGCTAGATCATACCATTAAGCACATTTCTGTGAGCTTCATGCAAGTATCTTTAATGACGTAGTATGACGCGTGTGTCTGAGATCTCATAGACTTTGCAAAAAGGCATTGGAGGGTAAAAAAATGTCTTTAAACTTTTCTACATTAAGTTTTTTTTTTTTGGCGTTTGTAGTAGTATATCAAATGCCTATAATTTGTTTCCTAACTATCGCACAGTCAAAACAAAAACATATTTAGAAAGCTAGCAGTCTCATTCTATTTTTTTTTTCAATTTTGAAATGAAAATGTTACTTTTGACCGAAACTAACATTTTCAACGTAGTCGGATACCTTAAGAAAAGAAAACTATCAGAACCAGTAGCTTCTCAAAAGAACACCCTCGCGCGCGCGTTAAATGTCAAATCTTCCTATAGATACATCTCATATATTTGATGTAGTTCTCCTGTTAGGTGAAGCAAAATAGTTTCGCGATTCAATGAGCCTTTTCTTAACATGTTTCCCAAAAAATCCGTTGAACGAGTGCTGCGCGCGGTGAACCCTTAGTGTAACCTAACCTCTTAGTACTTGTGCGTGCATGCTGATTCTAGTGGTGTAGTGAAAAATCGAAATGTTAATATAGGTGTCTGTTTTTCTAAGCGTAGGATCAAGACGAGGCAGTTTCTGCGTAAATCTCTTCAACAGAGTCCGTAAGGACAGTCCATCCTCATGCGGTAAGCTCATCATCACGTGACCGCACACTTCTCTCTCTCTCTCTTAGCACCTCTTAGAACTCACCCTGAAAAAAGATTGCTTTCATCGAATGTTCCGATACCGAAAAGGCCGGCGTGGACCTGCTCCCCACTCTACTCTTGAAATTCCAACTTTTTTTTCTTTAACCTCTTACAGAATGATGAACTAATACACATATTAGGTTTATTTTTAAAAATTGACAAAGTACTATTTCATTTCGTTTATAATTCAATTTATTTCGATTCTAGAATACATGAGATATGCTCGTTCTCAAAAGCATTAACGCCATTGTCTTCATTATCGGAATGTGTTGTTATGTAAAATTTGCTTAATCTCACATTTCAGTCCTCCGTCAATAACTGTTATTGAGAATATAACAGACTTCTTGCTCGTCTAATTGACTCACTTTCTTATCTTTCTTTTTACATTTGGAATTTTATTTTCCAAAACTTTTAATGCGTTTCTTTCCCCTCCAAATTACATTTTTTCCTATGTTTTGTTTTGACTTATTTTGAAATTATGTAAAGTTGAATTAAAATGTAATAAAAAAATAGAAGTGTCAGTGAGTGTTTATTAGATTCGCTCTAAATAATCTTCACTAAAGTTATTAACGGTGAAGTTTGTCATTCTGAACCTCGCTCGAGGGATGAGGACAACACTTGAGCACTCTCCAAACCTTAACGCCATGCCAACGTAAAGACATTGAATATAAATATTGGTTTCATAAAAAAGAAATCTCAACTTTAATCTTTGTATATCGAGTAAGATATTGACATTTATTTTGTAGTGAACGAGCTATCACCGGACACTTTAAGAAATGAAACTGTGATGTTCTCTCTCTCTCTCTCTCTCTCTCTCTCTCTCGCCTAATCCTTAAGTTTGCATTCATTTTATGAATTATTTGACAGTGAACTTTCTTCTTTCCAATTCACAAAACACTTTCTATTCACTGTTAATAATAGTAATCAAGGGTAATATCCACGGTACTCTCGAACTAAGGGACGATGCTTTTGTTTATTAGGATGTCATTCAAAATGACTGTCATTTGGTCAAATGCTTTATCGCTTACCACCTATGCCAAAACAATTAAATCATTTCCAGCATTGTGAAAGCCTAGCTTTATTCTGTACTTTATTGAACAAAATGCTTCTGACATTAGTAACCAATAAAGGGAATTCTGTTTACTTCAGTTTGTTATTTCTTTGCTTTTCCATAAATACAGTTTGATTTTTCCGTCAACTTTAAATACGTTGGAAGCAAATAGGTTTACTTTTTAAATGTTTTTCCCTTGTAATTTCAATAATTATTGCCAAGTTCATTCAAACTATTTTTATACTTGAATTTGTTTTGGTACGGCGTTTAATGAGAGGAAATAGATTGTTTTTATTTCTTCATCGGGTATATATCTATATATATATATATATATATTTAATTTTCCTACTTTTTAATTTTTAAGGGAACATAAGCAAAAACAAACTCAAAACACATAAATATTAATACAAGTATTTGTGCGTGATTTAAAAAACGCAGATTGTTTCTTCGACATTCTATTTCTCTGAATTCTAAGAGTGGAGTGGGGAGGAAATTTCTGGCAATTGATGCAGCTCGTTTTTAAAACACTTCATTCTGCTTGGTTGGAATAGCTGCATGGCAACTGTTGATGCAGCAGCGCTTGATTGGTTTCGCTTCAGCTGTAGACCCAAAAAGGGAATTTATTTTCTTCCCATCATTGAGTCAAAATGAAGAGTATATTTTTTTAAAAAAAGAATCTTACCCAAATCGAAAATAATATATTTACATCATTAAATTAACGTAAATAGACAAATCCCTTGTGTAGATAAAATTTATTTATTTTTTAATATATTTAAAATAATGACGTACATTTTTTCAATCAAATATTGCATGTGTTTTTTTTTAATTTTTACTCTTTTTTTTTTTTTTGCTTGATGGTCTTCTGGTAAGAATTTATTAATTTAGTAAAATTTTGCATTCTGCATGTGTATTTAGTGTTTGTACCACCGTATGTGAAATGTATAGTCAAAAATGGAATCCAATTTAATGTTGAATTCCGCAAACTGTTGAGGACAAAGCATGTTATTTAAGAGCAATGTAATACGAATTTTATTTCTTGAAATGTATGTGCCTGTGCAAAATATTTTAGAGAAAGAAGTTAAAACATTAGAATTTTTTATATATAAATATTTCAACAAAAATTTAATGTATATATGTACATGAATGCTGCTACACTCTCTAGGAAAAACTGTGTTTATTTATATTAATGTGTTTATAATTTAAATTAAGTAGTGAAATTTTGGGTTCAAATATTTCCATATCCATTCTCCACAATGATGTGTCAAAACTATTTAATATATAATTTTTTTTAAAGTGAAGAAACATCAGGAAAATTTACAAATACCTTAAAAGTAGAGCTCGTTTTATTTTCTTTAATTTCATTCAATTACATTAAAAAATTATAAATGATGTATGTGCTATTCGAAAATTTAAACACATTTTTACTGCATTCAACAAACATTGGTGTTATGAAGTTTGCAACAAAAAAACATTTTGTAATATCTTTGTTGTTGTTGAAAATGCCACCTGTCTAATGGAGTCAGATAAAGGCTAAGAAAATTCCTCACGTTAAAGGGCTTAATGCACGCCTGTCGTTATCCGTAGCTTTGAGCACCATGTTATTGACAGCACGTTTTGGCTCGGTTCCACCACAATTTTGAGAAAGAATACCCTGGAGTTGGTCAGGGGCCTCCCACCTCTCCTTCCCTTCCACCAATTTCACGAGAAGACTCGCGGCTCGACGTCTATGTATAGTGCCCCATGCCACGAAGGCACTATACATTTACAAACATCCCTGCCTTATCCGGGATTCGAACCAGATTCTACGACACAGCACTATACCAGATGGACGGCTGTAATATATTTTCTTATGCTTAATAATTCTTAATTAGCTTTCCTGTATTCTGTAAAACAAAAATTTTAGTCAGTTTGTGTATTCCAAATTGAAACAATCTAATTTGATACTTCTTATAATCGTTTTGATTCTAAATTTTTTTGAAAAAGTTGGATGTTAATTCAGACTGTGCTTTGGGCAAGACGTTTTTCATAGAGCATTTAAAATCACGATGTATCTAAATTTGTACGGCTGAGGACACGAAGTTTCATGTGCCAAGTCATTATGTGTTGTCTGCGAAATATTATCGCGCGACGTATCCACCATTTTTCATTCATTATTTCATGGACAATTGGTATTGTTGCCACCAAAGACGAATAAACCAGCCCCTGCAGCAATATTGATGGATTGGAAACAAGATGCTGCTCGTACAGTCAAGGATAGGATTTGGAAAGTTTCTCCTCTGTAACGCTTGGTATAGATTGGATGACTTGGGGCAATTTCAGAGAGCCGAAGCTTGGAGCTGTTGACTGAAAATAAGACCGATTGGCTCCTGCTTGCTTCTCAGAAAGACCAAGGAATCTCCAAGAGGAATACCATGGTATTATTGATGTACTAATGGGGGAATCCATCTGTATTTGCAATTTATTTTGAAATATATTTCCATTAAAGTGTGAAAAGGGCTGAAAGAATCGATGGCTCACACACACACTTTCTAGTCATGTTCGCAGTCTCGCTGACCGAGATGTTTCCCGAAAAGGGATGCACTGCAGATGAATCTCTCGCGTCCCTAAACGTCTCCATCACTTTATTTAAAATAACCACTTTCATTTTGTCCCTCTTTCTCATATTAGATAAAAGTTGGATGACTGATAAAATATGGATGACTTTCTCATAAAATTCAGATTTCGTTTTTGTCATGAAATGACATAAATGAATTGATACTATGACAATTAACTCACTATGAAAAACCAGAGCAACAGTCAGGATTCCTCCTTTTTATCTGTAAGGCATGATGGTGTGATTCAATATAAATTCAACGGCAGAACAAGATTTGTCGTCCGGATTCTCCATCCGTGTGTGTTTAGAATTTTTTTTCTCCGGAGATATCACTAATTCTTTCGAAAGCTGGTTGCAAAATTAGTTCGCAGACAGTTAGTACGCATTATTATACGATATTGCCCAAATGCATCCGATTCAACTGAAACCAGATACACACAGATTATTTTTAAATGTTCATCAGATAATTATTTCTGTATACAGTTCTGAGACACGGACTCCTTTTGTATGCGTCATTTTCGTAAACTGACTAATCGAATAATCCATTGCTCATCTTGAATCCAAGGATGGTTTGTTACTATCTAATGTTGAAACTTTTACCCGCTCATACTCGATTGGGTGCAAAATGTGTGTGTGTGTGTGTGTGTGTGTGTGTGTGTGTGTGTGTGTGTGTGTGTGTGTGTGTGTGTGTGTGTGTGTGTGTGTGTGTGTGTGTGTGTGTGTGTGTGTGTGTGTGTGTGTGTGTGTGTGTGTGTGTGTGTGTGTGTGTGTGTGTGTGTGTGTGTGTGTGTGTGTGTGTGTGTGTGTGTGATCAGCAGACACAAGTTAATCCGGCATTCTAAGCTGTTGAGGAAACTTTTAAGATGGTCACTAAAATACGTCTGATGGTTTCTAATTTCTAACGTTACGTACCGGTTAATCCATTGAGAATAAATTTGACGATAAACACCTTTCAGTAATTAAAAAAGTACAGTTCTCTCTTTTATTTTAAAACCAGAAAAAAAATCTGCTTTTCATCCGTCTCTTCTTTTGTACATCCTGGCAAATACTAGACCCTCCCCCCCCCCAGAGAGATGTTTCCTTCGATGATTCGTGCCCTCTGTTTTGTCCCTATAATAGATCTTCAGATAATGGCTAGAAGATAACGTGCCAGAGCAACGGGGAAAATAAGGGTAGAAAAGGAAATTATATGCATTAAAAAGGAGTGCATTAATTCAAGAGATTGATGTTTATATGTTTTGACAGAGCATATAGTATTCAAAAAGCAGTTGAAAGAAGAAGGATTCCCTTGGTAGATTTTCAAATCAATTGCTTGGAGTAAAAATCTTCCAAGTCTTTTGAAAAGAAAAGTCGTTTAAGAAACTTTAAGCTGAGATATAGATCACCCTTCCACTAAATATTAATCTCTCTGAGCCCCAAAGTTATCATGATAAGAGATATAATTATCCATACAGTCGAATACCAGGTTAAGTATTGCACCTAAGTAGCGTGGATTAAGTTCAGAATGCAAAGAGTTATCTCGACTCTTTATTATGTAGCTACAGTAAATGTTTCCAAACATTTTTTACACTCTCCAATATTTCTGATAAAATTTACCAATTCCACTTCATCAAAAAAGTCTTGCCAATTATTTCTTTCTTAAAATTTATTATTCTGCTAAAACAGGGTGTTTGTTACTTACTTCTTCTCTCTAAAAAGGGCCGCCCATATTTCCTATACATGTACGCATTAAACAGTGTGTTAAATTTAAAGTGTAACTCAACCATTTTTAATGAATCACGGCGTTTTTTGTGAAGAAACTATATTCTCCATACGCAGTAACCATTGAGTAAATATCGAATGAAAACGTACAAATTTTTCTCCCATACTCTTGCCATATGCACATTTAAGAAACTTTCGCTCTCACTTTTGCTTAGTAGACACAATCATGAAGCTTGTTCCCTTCTTTCGCAAACACACTTGAAATTACTTTATTTCCATGTGTTCTCAGAATCTAATGCTTTATCTCTGAGATGTGTTTCCTTTCAGATGAAGACCCCGAGGAGCCTCGATTAGCAGTCCTTACGAATCAACACAAAAACGCCATTCGTGCATTGCGAAAAGTAAGTGTACTCTCTCTCTCTAAAGCGAGGGGCTTTTAAACTTTTCAAGGTGGTGACCCCATTTTTTTTGGACAAAAATTTATTGCCACCCCATAAGCATTGCGCAAAGTTTATACACGCTGCGGTATTTCTATACGTGTTTTATTTGTAATATATTGTTTTGCTGTAATAAACATCCGCAGTAAGTTTTTATTTTGAATAGAAATTTTAATTATATATATAAGTAACAAGAAAACATTATATAATGTAATAAACGGTAAATTATACATAAATTATAATCTGTTTATTAAATGTTGTCATTTTGAATCCGCCTTTTATTAATAAAAGCATATGCAAGATCAATGGGAGGATTTTCAATTAACATCTTGGAATAAAACAGCCGGACGAATTACTTCCTCAATAATCGTTATATTTGATCGGTACTATAATTTTATTGATGTTGTCACACGTTAATAAATAGAAGGAAAAGGTAAAAGATACTGTATTGTAATTTCAGAAATTGTTGGTAGAAAATCCTAAAAATTTTGGTGCCCCTATCCGCAAGTCATTGGACCCCTAATTTTACAGGAAACATTGCTCTAAAGAAAAAGAAAGTTTACATGCTGGGGGGGGGGGGTAGGTCACTTGAGAGAATCGAGGCGTTCACAAAACGGCCAACATCACGTGGCAACCCCACAATATTCTTTCAGAGAGAGGGAAAGGGTCTAATTATTTTGAGTCCAATAAAATAGCAATACAGTTGCTTTGAAAATAAATGAATCAAGGCAAGCATAATTTCACCCCCAATATATTTTGCATAAAAGTTTCCTAATAAATAAAGTTATTTATTTCGATGGATTTGCTTATAAATCTAATATTGGAATAAATCTCTATGTAGTCTTTAAACATCTAAGAAGAGGATTTCGTAAGAGATCTCTTTTGAATATTTATCACGTCATTATTTATATCACTATTGTAATTATATGCGATACAATAATTATATTCTTTGTCACCAGCTTTTCTTGCCACTTATAACCCAAAACAGGCTGATTCAAAAAAGGAATATATATATCAGAGAGCTTGAGATATTTGAGAACACAGTTTTAGCAAACCACTTGTGATGTACGAAGATATAAGTTATTAATCTTATAGGATAAAGAAATTGCAATCCCAGGAGAACTGTCGCCCAGCTAAAGTACCCTGTTGTGGTTCTCGGATGATCAGGATCCACACCAGAGGAAGTCCCCGCAGTTATGAACATCAAGTGACTTTCCCTTAGGAGGGCACCAACAACCAGCCTTATAAAATCAAGACGGCTGTTAGATGTTGTGTGATTAAATTTAATTTTGACTTTTTTTTTATTAGCGTTGCACTTAGAAGTTGCAATTGGGCTATTAGTGACGTACCTGGTCCTTTTGAACCTCGGTCAAGTGACGAGGATGACACTTGAGCTGGCACTCCACTCTTCAAACTTTCCCACCAGGCTAATTTGGGGATTTTGTACATTAGTCCCTCTACATGGCGAGTCATTAATGGCACTGAAGTGGTATGGGATGATCATAAGCAAAGAACGCCTGATCTAATCATACATCTGCTTATGAAGTCTCATTAAAACCCTCACTGAAGTCGAAAGTGATTTTATTGAGTTATATTTAACAAAACATAAATCTAGAAACATGTGTATCAAAAAGTGTGACAGTACAATTGATTTTTCTATAAAATATGTTCTGCTTATCTCAAACTGTAATTTTTTTTTCAAAAATAATACCTTCTGTGTGAAGTACATCGCTGAGAAAATATTCATTTTAGCATTAGGTGATGATGTAGTCGATGCATTCAAAAGTCTGGCTTTTTAAGACGATATGGTACCATCATCACAATTTTTTTTTATTTTTAATACTTGATATTTGTTTTTAATTGTATTTTATGCAGGTTATAATAATAATTCCATACAAAAAATTTTAATTTGTTGCAAAATGTTAGTAAAATTTTAATTTTTTTAACTTTTATTAAATTTTTAAAGCTTTTTTAAATGTCTCTTTTTTTCAAAAAAATTTTTCCAAGTTCCTTATAATATACTACATAAAACTGCGCATGGGGTTTTTTCTGCTGCTCTTTAATTTTTTATAATTAAACACTTCCAAAAATTCTCAAAAAAACATTAGTTTTGATTTTTGATTTTTTTAGAAAAAGTACTAAACATGTTAGAGCTAATTCTATGCACAATTATACAAAACATACATTTTAGAACATGTATAAAAAATTTCAAACCTATACTTCAATTATCAATAATTGAAGCAAGGGTTTTGAATAATAGTATATGTACAAAAATTCAACATGGAGAAATATGAGTTTGAAGTTTTCATTCCATGAATAGCATGATATAATATTCATCTAATAGTTTGAAACTTTTATGAAATGTTAATTAGCTTATTTAAAACTGCTTACCATAAAACATTGCACAAATCTAGAACAACTAAACAGTATACTGTCATAATGAATGTATAGAAGAAAACGAATGAAACATCAATATTTCATAAAACATTATCTAATTATAAAAATAAAAAAAAAATACAAACACTTCAGAGGTAATTCCATGCTCAGAGCTAATGCACAACATGTACAAAAGATGTTTATGCCTTTATTTCTTATCTCCATGATTTTAAAATCCTTCACATGTTAAATATTGTACACGAATGAAAGCAAAATCAAATAATAATTCAGAAGTAAAATATATCAAAATCTAAGAACTGTATATGTGCATTTGTTTAAATAAATATCTTAAAATATTTTAATAATAAAAGTGTTGAATTTCACACACATGAGATATAATCTATCACCAAAAACAAATATATAAAAATAGGAGAGTTTTTATATTCTTGCGAATTAGATTTTTAATTATATCTGAGTTATCAAAATGAGATTTAGTATTTGTGCTTTGGGAGAATCCGTTTTGAAGTTTTAATTTCATTCATAATAATATCGTAAAAAGCACGCACAACTTTTAAATCTTGACCAAATCCATTTGCTCTCCCCCCCCCAATAAACAATTCACAGACTAGAATTTTTGCATGAATTGCACAATTCTTTCTTGAAATGATTTGTTACTGCATATATAATGTCAGTCTCATTTACGCACGGTAGAAAAATAATTAATTCATTTTTTATCAGGCTCTTTTCTAGCAGATAATCTGAAATGTGGGCGTGGTAGTTGTTGTCCAGCATCAAATATTGCTCCATAATTTGATAAAAAATGCAGGTAAAGCTTTGAAATTTTGTAGGCATGTTTATAAAGATTTGAGGTATCAAATAAGCTAACAAAAAATTTTCGATAGCTTGATGATTTTTAGGGTACCATATCGCCCTTATCATATCATCATGTATGATCATCAGGAGAATACTCAAGCGTATGCTTCGCTCTAAGAGTGAAGAGAGAGAGGAAATTATTCAAATTCCACATTTAAATACTCTAGGCAAAAACGTTATGTAAAAAATATAATCATGTGTTGAAGCGAAGAGAAATATTACATCATTGTGTAGGGAATATTTGAAGCTGGCTAACAAGATGCGTATAAGCCATTAATGATATTCTGTTACTTGGAATCACCAGTAAATCTGTCAAAAATTCACTGTCTAATATTTTCAACGAGAACTCACTTATGTCCATGGAAATAAAGCCTTTAATGAAACCATTTTGTCATCCATTCTAAGCCGCAGCCCCAATTCTCTACACGTTTTTGAGGAAATTGTGTAAAAGATTTATCGAAATATGTGATTGGTTAAGAAATTTCAACCACAAAAAATAGTGAGAAATAATAAGAAGGTAGCAATTAACTTATTTCACCAGAATTAAAACTTTCGAATAGGAATCTGTCATTCCTCTACCCATCAGTGCCAAGTTTCAAAAATGACCCTCGGCACAGCTGACCACGGAATGGGTGCCGACGTCACCCTTTTCCCACACGATGTCGTCTTCTGTGTCTTATAACGCAGCATTTTGTTAAATAATGCATTATAGAAGAATGTAAAAGAATTATTAGACTGCTAAATATTTACGAATAAAAATTACATGATACGCCATCGCCGTATATTTGTTACATCTGTGTCAAATTTTCAGTGATCGCTGCCCGTCCTTTTTTTCCTGGATATAAAATTGCCTCCCTTTTCATACTTGCGTCATAGTGAACTCGTCTTGATGTTATTACTGATATCCTTTAAGTTTAGGTGATTAAAAGAAAGCGTAAACAAAAAAATTTCCTAAATACGAGCAGTCAGCGATGTTTAGGATAGACTGAATACCGGAGATGAACTGCGCAATGGGATATGTCATCGATGCAAGTGGCCAGAATGGACGGCTACATTTTTCCTTTTGAAAGGGGTAGAAACTAAATTCCTCCATCCAGCAAATGCTTTACCTTCGATTCTAAGCCGCACCCGATTTTCAATAGTATTAACTCTGGAAAAATAGTGTGGCTTAGATCCGAGTGAATACGGTATATATCTTATCAGAGGTCATCCAAGTTAACAGTAAAATTCGAAAATAAAACTAATTTTCACTTATGTGAGTTGGTCTTCAAGAAATGACATATTTTGTGATGCTATATATTGTGTTTTGTGTTGGCTTTTTGTTGTCAGGAGAACACAGTAACAGCCTTGAAATATTTTTGTGCTTTCAAAAAGTGTTAGTGATATTGAATGTAAAAATCATAAATTACAAAGTTAAGTCTCCATTTAAATTTCATTATTCTTTTATTTTCAATAATAAAAGTATTGACATAAACTGAAACTTTTTTTTTCTGTAATCGTCCACACAAAAAATCGCTTAGAATTCATAATTAAATGCGTCTAACAAACTTTAAAATTATTTTTTGTGATGTTAAATTTCTACTTAAACACATAAAATAGAAAATGAAACAAAAATGTTTACAAGTTTGCATTATTTGTCAAGAGAACATAGTAATAGCCTTGAAACATTTTTGTGCTTTTAAAAAGTGTTAGTGATATTGAACGTAAAAATCATAATTTATAAAGATAAGTCTTCATTTTTAAATTTCAACTTTTCTTTTATTAAATCTTTATGTTGTTCCCCCATCTCACGAATACAGTCGAAAGAAATAATATACCATCTAAAGAACAGTTACTTGTGTTTTACAATTACGCAAAATTTATTTTTGCGTCATTTTCTCTTTTCAGCTTTCGTACAAATTCAGACAATGATAAATTGATTTGTTAAAAAGTCCTTAACTTCTCTCTCTCTCCAATTACAATTTATGTCGGTCTGCAAAGTTCTGAAACGTCTCTAACGCATCTCTTTGGGGGAGATCGCTGTTCTAAGTTTAAACCTAGTCTGTAGTTGTCCGAGTAAATGTTTAACACACTGTCGGTGGCAAGATGTTTCTAAATAAAAGATCCCCTGCGATTCCCCTCGGAATGGTTCCTTTCGACAATTACCGAGGATTTCGCCCTGGATGTATTTCTTCCGGACTGTTATTCCGGTTCAGTGTTTGGATTGCTCCTCAAAGCATCTTATTGTCTGATTTGGACATCCATAAAAGGCGATATAGGAACAATTTTATTCAGTTGAAATTCGTACACCTTCAAGTGAGCTTCAAAAGTTATAAATAGTTCAAGAGTATCCTTTTGCGTAAACTGTGTATTAAAGTATGAGATCCGAACTTTTGATAAAAAAGAAAACAATACTAGTTATTATATTCTATTTCATGACAAGTAACAGTATAGCTTACTGTATAATTCATTTATATTGAAATCAATTCGTTTAGTATTGAGAGGGAAACGCGGAGTGAAAGAGGAATTTCCTTGACCATGTGCTTTCAAAGTAGAAACAGGTGTCAAAGTAGAAACACTGTTCAGTGGACACTGTTGGGTATGGGGCTACGCAGCAAACGTCCCACTCGTGTGCCTTTGCTGACCAAGCGTCATCGCCAACTGCACCTGCATTGGGCCCGGGAACGTCCCGACTGGTCCATGGATCAGTGGGAGAGAGTTGCCTGGTCAGATGAATCATGGTTTGTCATTCATCACGCCGATGGCCGTGTCAGGATACGCCGTCTTCCAGGCGAACAGTTGCTCCCTCAATGTACAGTAGGTCATACACAGGCCACCGGTGGTGGCGGTATTATGCTTTGGGGGCGTTCTCCTGGGCGTCTCTGGGACCCGTGGTTGTGGTAACGCAGACCATGAATGCTACAGGGTATCTGAATATCATTGCGGACCAGTTGCACCCTTACATGGCCTCTGTTTTTCCAGCTGGAAATGGAATGTTCCAACAGGACAACGCCCCGTGTCACAAGGCTAAAATTGTGTTGGAGTAGTTCCAGGAACATGATTCTGAATTCCATTTAATGTCCTGGCCGCCTAACTCCCCGGATCTCAATCCGATAGAACACATTTAGGATGTCATGGGACGGCAGCTCAGAGTTCAAAGACCACCAATTCGCAATATCTCGGATTTGCGTGACCGCTGCTTAAACATCTGGTACAATCTGTCTCCGGCCATCTACCAAGGACATGTGGCATCCATGCCAAGGCGGGTTGAAGCTGTGTTGCGCGCTAAAACTGGGCCAACTCGTTATTGGCAGGTGGTCATAATGTTTTTGCTCTTGAGTGTATTTGATTCGCTCTAAATAGATATTTAAGATTGTTATTTCTGTATCAAATTATTTTGGCTTGCTGATAATTACCCGAAAAAATTGCGAAAATCAGTGTTGAAATGACTTTTGTATGCAAAAATAAACAATTTCAATTATTAATGTAAACATGAAATTCCAGAGTAAAGCACTTGATGATATTATTGGTACAGAATTTCTTTAACGAAGCTTGAAATTTAAATTTATAACATTGTGAAGTTTTCTCGATTATTGTTCTTGAATTGAGTTACAAAAATGAAGATATCTTCCACAGATCTTAGTTCAAGAAGAAATGTAAAATGTTATTTTGGACAAAGTTGTATTCAAATATTATAAGAAATATTAATTGAAGCATGAGAGTCATGAACGCGTCCACTACTGTGCAAGCTCTTTTAGGCTCTTTGATAGTTTGTCTTGCTTCCCTTACATATCAGTTCGTGTTGGGAGCCTGTAGAAAGTGCTGTTCATTGTGATATTGTGTTACACGCATTTGTCCAACGATTGCCGTGCGAATTTGAAATCAATGGGTTCAGGAACGCCGTTGGAGATATCTACGGCTTTCCACCCGCAAGAACTTGTCTGGTCGGCCTTGCAGGATCAAGAACCTTGAATCAATAAATCGGCTTGTTTACAGTACAACAGGTATCCTGAACAGTGCGATGACATCAGAAGCAGCACAGATTGTCTGTACGATCACCATTATTGCAGCTTCCCTTGATGCTGGAGCATAAAGACGCGTGTTGACAGTGGTATGCGTGTGACCCCCAACAACAAAACTGGATACAGAAGTAACATCAAATCTTTTCAGACTAGTCCCGGCTCTGTATGCTGCATCATGAAGGGTATATTCGCGTTTGGAGGCACCCAGAGGTACGCATGTGGCGTACCTGCATTCGAAATTGTCATACAGGTCATATGGTGGGATAGTTTGGGCAACCGTTGGATATACGGCATGAACATTTCTTGTTCGCGTCGTCGGTAATCTGAACAGCCGGGTTACATTTCTCAGATCTTAAGACCAGTGGCTGTGCTCTACATTCGAAGCTTCAAAGACGTCACCTTTCAAAAGGACAACACAAGACCATTTGTTGTCTATCGAGTCCTGACTTATCTCGACACAGAAGGTGTTCGACGGTGGCCCAGACCAGCGCGTTCTCCAGATATCTTACCCATTGAAAACTTGTGATCACTTATTGCTGAGAGATTTTGTCACACCACTCTCCAGCCAGTACGACTGATTAAGCTGTCTGATAATAAACCTTCTGATCGAAGGCTGTACTAACAGGCAACGTGCGTAGATGTATTGTTGATGAAGACTTTTGTAGAGCGTGGCCAATTGTATGTTTGCACTGCGCTTTCACTTGTTATAGGTTAATTATGATGGGCGGCTCTGCAGGTATAATGATAGCAGTTCCTCTCTATTTCCATTTAAAAAATACTATAAAACCGTCTGCATTGAATGGATTCGTGACGATAAGTATTATATATGTGGCTATATACTGTTTTGATTACAATTCGGCAGAATTATAAAATCAACTTTTTTCATTTTGATGGATATCTGTATCTTTTTCTTTCGCACTTAAGTTAATCATATTAAAATTAGCAAGCTGAAGTTGGCAATTATAGGTTAACTTTTATGTTGAATGCGTGTCATAATGTTCATAGAAGTGTGACCGGGACTTAAAGCAACATAAAATGACCTGCCCATATCTGTCAACCAAGCCCAGTTCGTTTTAGCTGTCAAAGGCGACAGCTATGTGTTTTAATGTTGGATCCTGTATACCACCGAAATCCCTACAAATTTGATGCATTTTTTCCCTCTTACATACAATACAATGCATAAAAAGAGCTAAATTGGGTTGTTTGCTTTCCTTCTTGATGTTAAAATTTCAATGACCAGCAGTGCGTACATAATTAGTGAGCATTTCTAAAAAACTTTAAACTCTAATAAATTTAAATCTCTCGGATTTTAACATTAATCTCATGACCTAATTTTTCTCTAAACAGAGAAAGGACTTTGTGTATTTTCTTTACCATTGTATCAATAGTTTAAATTTTTGAAAAATTAAAATCTCTCAAGCGGTCTTTTCTTCTTTGGGAACCGATTTACAATTTGAAAATTTAACTCTAAAAGACCAGTAAACTAAATAGATTTGTACGAATTAATTAGTTACTTAACAAAATATGTTTGAATAAAGACTAATGATTGCTGAATTTTTTTTTTCATCTAACATTGAATGCTTTTCGGCATTTATTCTGACAACCAATATCTGCATTGAGTAACGCTCCTTGTGCAGCTTTCAATTATGTGTTCTTTTCAATATAACAATACATTCTAAGTGTTGATAATTTTAAGAAGCAAAGCCTCATAAAAACACAAGTTTTCTGGAAAACTAATGCTGAAAAATTTCTTATTCAAGAATTCCTAAATGTTTGTTAAGTAGCCTGATAATTCCATTATCATCAATAAATGATGAGAACAATACAAGACAAGACGAGATCGTTTTTACAAAACCCAAATGAGAGAAAATGTACTTTAATTCCTTAGTGCTAACTAAAAATATCCATGGACTGCCTATGCAGAATAGGGATGTTGACTCAAGAAACCTTCAAGGTATTGTTAAGATTTTTCTGAGACATTTCATTTATAATTTTCACCTTGTTCCAATTTTTTCGTGTAGCTTTACATTATCTTAATCATTAAAGCAGTCCAAAATATTTTAAAATACAATATTACTGCATTTAATTTAATGCTTAGATCATTTTACTTGAGTAAATATACAGATAAATAATATAGCATTAACATCAACTGAGAAATGTTCGAAGCATTAATCTATATCTTTATGACATAATTCAAGAGGGCCGCAATTCGTAAACTTTTCATACCGTGTTATTCGATTCGGATTACTATGTAGAGGGGCTGATGTACATAGATTCTGTCGAAACTCAAAAGTTTTCACGTTAGTGTGGTGTAAAGAGTGAGGGCTCGAGCTTAGATGTCAGTCATCCTCTTCACTTGATAGAGGTTTAAAACTTGAAGTTTTGCCGCCAATTGACCTCCTGTAGCATCTGATTGCAGTGCTAAGAAAACTTGGACCATCATTTATGTAATTTTATGCTATCTGAATGCAACTATAATACAATGAACTTCCATATAATTGTATTTCTACACGGCGTGTGTTGTAAAGGACAACCAATTTTCTCGAGTCAGCAACGCTGATTGCGAGCCCGACTACTCAACTCCTGACAGTCAATGACGGATGACTCATTCAGGGAGGAGTAGGCCCCGCGTGTTCTGTCAGAGACATCCAGGCGATGTCAAGAGCGCTAGTCTGTGACGTAAACATCCTTTTGTATCTAATTTATGCCTACTGATGGGTAGTTTCACCACAGACTTCGTCTAGACTCCGAATGTTCGATTGCATACAGAGTACAGAACATCTTGGTAAGTTATGCTTCTGGGTGAACAAAGCTTTTCGAAATTAAAAGATGCTAAAAAACTTTCTTCAATTTTCAATAACAAGAAATACTCAACTCACTTGCTATTATGGCCATTGAATAAGACGGCTTTCAGAACATAGGATTCCAGGATGTTTTGAAAGAATTCATGGCCAAAAAATTAAGAAAACCAAATATTTACTTATTTTTTATTGCAAGTGTTTTTTTTATTACAAATTCAAAATATAGTTATTGCTTATTTATGTTTTTTAATTTGCTGATAATTTGTTACTTTATTTGTGCAATGAAATAAATATATTCCTAAAATGTTGTGTAGTAAAATTATTAGGCTAAGAGCCCGAGAATTCGACAGCCTAGGGGCCTCGATGTTGAATCCTGCACTGCTGACAGTATTTAAATATGAAATCCCTTATAGATCATGTTCTCTACATCAGACGAAGACCAGCTGACGACAATCACGGTCAGGTGACGAGGTCTTCTCACGAACTGCTCAGCTACTTTCTGCGACGTGTCTCTCTGTTCGACGGGTCTTTACTAGAAATATACTACGGGACTAAAATGCCACTGCCATCACCCCAAAAATGAGTAATTCCTGCTACAGTTCTATATATGGAGAGGGAGTGACTTTAGTTGAAAGTAAAATGAACTAATATAACATAGTGTGATAAGAGAAAGTTAAGAAGAAAAACAATACATTCTGAAAATGAAACTCTTGTATCTTTTCTTTGACAGTCAGCACAATGAGATGATAAATCTTTTTCCTTTCAGATGAGAGTTGATTTAAGTTGTTACGGACTCAAAGCAGACATAGTTCATAACTTCTGTGACAACGGCTCAAGTTATATTCAAGTTCTTTATTGCGTCTCTCCGTGGACAACATATATATATATATATATATATATATATATATATATATATATATATATATATATATATATATATATATATACAAAAGGAAAAACTCTCTTCCTTTCTCGCTTGAAGATAAATCTGTCTCTCTTCGCCTCTTTCATTCTCTCTTTCCTTTCTCTTTCAGATCAAATACTTTGTCGCCCGACGCAAGTTCAAAGAAGCCCTCAAGCCTTATGATGTGAAAGATGTGATAGAGCAGTACTCGGCGGGGCACGTCGACCTCCTCAGCCGAGTTAAAAACTTGCAATGCAGGTAAAAACGCAACTCTTAACTTTTTTTCTTTAAGTGAGAAAATATTTTTAAAAAATCGTCCTTCTGATTTTTTTTTATAAAAGGAAGGTGTAGCGCATTTTAAACTGTATTTATTGACTGATAGTTCATTCACTTCACCCTACAAGGTGACACGAAAACTATTGGCGAAGAACCTCGTAATTTGGAGCCATGGTCGACTAACGAGAATGAAACTTGCTGGCACTCCAAACTCCCCCAACACACTTTGAACATCGATAGATTTAACGTGCATCAGTCCCTCAGTTTCGTTAGCACAGATCCAATGGTTCCCCAGAAAATTCCCCCATTTTTGATTTAATGTAATCCTTCATTAACCAAAGCAAAAATAAGCAGTGAATTTTGCTTTAACTCAATACAGTAGAACCTGTTTTTGTGCGGTCTTTTTCATGTGATTTTATTTTTGTACGATCCTTTTCAATGTGGTATATGAGTTTCAATGGCTTTGGGTCCTTTTCTATTGATGTGAATACGTACACTTTAAGAAGCTTTGCTCATTGGTCGTAAACAGTCTCTCGACAATGCACGTTCAATCGCTTTCTATCAGGGCACTAGCAGCACGCACTTGATTGAAGACGAAACTTTCAAACTTTCAATAACAGTGACAATAGATTATGAAGACGGACAAAAAGAACCTGATTCTTTGAGGGCGGGTAAAATATATGCAGGGATCCAGCTTTCCAACAAATAGAAAAGCATTTCCTTAAATTAGATACTCATTCCAAAAAGAGCTTCGATCGTGCATATCTGGTTATCATGACATCACGACCAACCGACCGACCGTCCCAAAAACTTATCCCTTACTTTATGATGCCAAAAAATATATCAATTGAAATTGTATCCTCAAGTGAGGAAAGCGATTTTGAACTAATTCATCGCAGGAAGATGCGCGCTTTGGATTACTATAAGTAGCTTGAATTATGTATGTGCATTTTGAAATTTTACCCATGTATACATTGAGAAATTAAATGTTTTTAAAATGTTTCCATGTGAAATTTAATTATTTATTTTGTTTGGAAGTACTTTCTCATAAATTTCGTAAAATTGACACGTTTTTTAAGTGCGACTTTTTTTATGCGGTCCCTCTCCGCCGCATAAAAAAAATTCTGTAGTACGATGGCAAAACCGTTAGTTACATGTAAGTATTTATGAAATTTTCGCATATTTTTTTGTGCAGTTTCTTTTTATGCAGTCCCTATATTAGCAATATATATAAATTTTTGTACTTGAATAATTTGCAAAATTTTATTAAACGAATGGTGTGAAACGCAATAGCTGTATTAATTAAAGGATTATTTGTTATCTTTAGAGAGACATTTTGAGGAATGCCCCTTTTTTGTTTCAATAGCATATCGCTTTGTGAATATTTCTGTGGCATACCTCAAAAAAATAAAGGAAATAAAACGTTCTGAAGCAAAACGTTTCTCTTTCTTGTGTCTACGGTGAAGAGCTGGAGCGCCTCCACACTGTGCTTTCTGTCAGTGTAATTGTTTGTTTTTAAGCAGAATAAATTTTGATTTCAAATGAGTGAATATTAACGTCACACTATTCAGCTACTGGAGGGCTTTTGGAGACGGACCTCGTCATTTTGAACCATGGTCAAGTGATGAGGACGACACCTGAGCTGGATCCCCTCTCCTAACTTACACAGCACACCAACAGCAGGGCGTCTGAGCTCTCGACAGATTTAACGAGCATCGATCCCCTACACGATGGATCTTCAGCGGTACTAGGCTCGAACTCATGGCATGTCAGCCACGAGTCCATTACCTTGACCACTTGATTTCGAAGAGAGAGGTTTGCAACGTATCGCTCTTTTTAAATAGCAGCAGTATTTTCTTCAGTGCTTTGTGTATCATTATGTGTGTTTGATTATAATCACTTGAAATTAATTGAATGTTACTTGATTTTTTCTCAATAACCGTTGAAGGCATCCAGCACGGTCACGAGCTCATGTTCTGTGCCACCGTCAAATAGAGATTGTAATGAAGCTTTCAAAATACACAGCAGAGGATTAGGTGAAAAAATTTAATGATAGTCTCAACCAGTGGCAAAGCGGAGAATATTAGGAGCCTCCTGCAAAGTCGGGTTTTGTCATTAATATTTTATAAATTGGTTAAATACGTACTTGGCGTCAGCCAGGCTTTATTCCCCCTAGAATTATGCCCCCCCTCCATCCTCGATGCGGGGGCGTACGTTAAGCCACTGTTCTCAACCTCGGGCAAGATTAGTAACAGACAATTTTAACTTGAATAATTTGCAAAAATTATTCAAGTTAAATTTTTTCAAATTTTTAATTGCAGCTTTAGCCAAAAATTGAGAGAGGTAAAAGAGAATGAATGATTGGGCTTAGCTAAAGCTCTGACGAAGGGATGTGAAGTAAGGAATTATTTTTCAGTTTTCTGAGATGCAGTGTGTCCCACTCCTTGGGTGGTACAGGGTGCTGATTCATGTTCAATCTTTCGAGGCTCAAAGTCCTCACGTTGGCGTAGAAGTCTGGAGAGTGTGTGCCAGTTTAGATGTCGTCCTCGTCAATTTACCTTGGCTCAAAACTACAAGGTTCATCCCGACTAGTCCTCGTGTTGCCTTATAGTGCGACGTTAATAGAACTCTCCCTCACTCGAGTGTTCATGGTCCGTTGTTTCTCTCTGGTGAATCGGGGGATCGAATATTTGCGCCAATGAATGATTGATGCCCGTTGTCGAGGCTCAACGTTCTCTCTCTGGTGTGATAGGGATGTTTGAAGGGTGGGAGCCAGCAAAGATTACTCGACCGAGGTTCGTGTAACTTTGTAGTGAATGAACAATCAATCCATAAATAAAGTTTAAAAGGCTTTCGTTTCACAAAAAGGGCTCTCGTGCTATTCCGGAGAGATTCGATTGTTTTGTTTCTACATTGCTGTTTTTGAATTCAGTGAACCGGTGCCAGTTATTAAAATGGTGCTTGTTCAAAGTTATCTCTAATATTTAAGCATTGGATGAAATACCCAACGTTCAAGTAATCTAAATTTTCTCTTCGAACCATTTCTGAAATATTTTATAATTCTGTGATAACCATTCACATGGAAAAAACTAAACAATGGCTAAAACCATTCAAATTTAAGCAAGACTCCATGGCCACGACAAAATGAAAACTCTCTTTTTAGTGCGTTCTGTTTTCTATTGCAAGGCGTTTTTCATTGATTGAATTGAAATGGTCAGACAGTGGCTGAAATAAATTCAGATCTCATAAAGGAGTTCACAAGACAGTAAATAGCTAAAGTTCTTCTACATAAAAATCAAACAAGTGTATTTTCTTCCGTCAGCCTGATATCTTTTTATCCTTTTTCACTAAAACTAATACAGTACAAGAGTAAGTATAAATTTAATTTTTATGGATTCTAAAAAAACTCGATGTGCAAGGGCAAGAATTTTCTTCAGTGTTTACGTTAATAGCCTTTGATCAATATTTTTATAAACGTATAAAAGGTATATATGATGAATAAACTTAATTGCATCTTACAAAAATGATTCCCTGAATAAGTTATAAAATTTCTTGATTTTTATTATCATTTTCCTATGTATAACCATGACAAACACAGTTCTCTAATTAGAAAAAAAACAGGGTTCTGACGCTATTTACAAAATATGGTAAATGTCATTGATAGAAATATAACATGGTGAACGAAGAGGCTGGAAAGTCACCATGAACTGAAATTGATCTGTTTAAACTTAAAAGAATGATTCTATAATATTTACTGTCCTTAAGAAATAAACATCAAATAAAATTTAAGGTAAATCTGTTTGAATAAAATGTCAAATTAAGTGAAAATTTGGTCAAATTTTTAATATTTTAAATTTTTATCTCCTTAAAGAGACAACATATTTTTAACATGATTTGAAATTAAAACTGTTTATCGAGAGCTTTTAGTAATATATGTATTTTCATGCTCACGCTTAATATTTATGGAATTTCCATGATGGGGGGATGCATGCATTTATTATTATCATTGTGTTGCATTGGATAATTTTCCCTAATTATTTTAAATTTCTTAAAATGAAACAGATTCGGTGTTAAAAAATTAAAGTATTTGATGTAAAATAATAGGGAATTATATATTTTCTTTTTGAAATAATTTAATACACAGTTTGATTATGTCATGCAAAGATTATTCAAGCCTAGCCAATGAAAAAAGATGTTTTTTCCAAAAAAATTAAAGGGTGATTATTTTTACTCTGATTTTAGGGGGGAATTCTCAATTATAGAATAACTTGGTAAGGATTATTCAATAAAAGAATCCAATTGGTATAAAACAATTATTTGAATTAGAATATTGTGTAATGTTAAAACAGAGACTGTCGTAGTCTATCACTACTTCTAAGATTATTAACTCCTTGTATTATCTAAATCTGAATGTGTTGAATTCATGATTAATTACTACTTATTAATAAATCAATCTTATTTATTGACTTTTCTTAATTGAGAGATTACATAAATACTATTCAAGTTTTAAGAACAATAAAATACAGTGGAGTATGAGAAGAATTCGATTATGAACGACGGAATCCTAACTGAATCCACGGTAGTCGACTCGTATAATTAAGCTACACACTTATATTTAATTTGGGAAATTGAACTAACCTGATATCTTTAGTTATGGCAAGTTCTTCTAAATACTTCTTCAATATTTGGATTCCTTTAATAAGTGGCTTCAATCTCAGCTATTTCTCAGTTCCGTCTCGAACCGATTTTATATATACTTTTCAATAGACTCTTCTCTCGACGAATATATTTCCACTAGAAAAACTACTCTCTCAAAATCCCCCTCTCTTCATTTCATTTCTCCCTTTTATATCCTTTTCGAACTCGCTAAACTCGAAAATATCTCATTTGTATAAGTCACACTTTTGGCTCTCGGAGGAGATTGGTTGAAATAAATAAAACATTTTAAAGAATGCGAGAGAAGGTTAGTGAAACGCGTAAGCACCCGTCACAAGACTTATAAATGAAAGGATAATGATATTTTATGAAATTAAATGATAATGATATTTTATGAAATTAAATGATAATGATATTTTATGAAATTAAATGATAATGATATTTTATGAAATTAAATGATAATGATATTTTATGAAATTAAATGATAATTATATTTTGTTATGCATTTTGTCTCATTTTTAAACGTTTTCTTTTTTCCTCTAGGTTAGATACAATATTAGGTAAAGCTGGGTCCAAATCTATAGATGTATATGAATCGAAAATTAGTTTAGCTTCAAGAATAGTTAAAGTAGAAAGGAGTGTGAGTGTTTCTTTTTTCCTCTTACAATTTCTTTATCATTTGCATGCTATAATTCAGGGAATAAAATATAATCCCAATGAATATCACAAAAGCTCTAAAACAAACACTTTCAAAATTCCATGGGCCAAATTGTTGGTATCATTTTTTTTTTCCTTAAAAAATGTCTCGAATTTATTTATCAGCTCTTTCTTAGTGCTTTCAGTTTTTCATTTTATTTATATTTTTGTGGTTTCGAATAATAATCCACAATTAATTTTTATCTGTATAAAAAGTTTTCTTCAAATGCGTTAAATTATGTACGAGGGGATTACAGATAAGTTTCCGCCGTTTTTTATTAAATATTGGGAATTTATTACGTTTTATTCAAAGTATTGTCCATCGCTATCCGCTACTACCTCCCTTATTTCTGGAAGCATACGCATGTCATGTCGGAAGAACACTTTGGTAACTCCATATGAGGACAGGCCATGTACCATCGATCGAAACAATTGAAGCTTCAAAGTCTGGTGAGTACGGCAGGACTTCCCAATTGAATTTTCCCATGTTGGTCTTCCCCATCATCGCAACACGTGGTTGAGCCTTATCCCTCAAAGGAATAATTCTTTCGTGTTTGCAGTGATAGCCTTGCCTGAATCTCATCCATTGTGTTAGGATAGCTAGGAATGGTTTCGTTTGGTTTGACGCGACAGCTCATCAAATACTTAGCATGACTTTCTATCCATTACTGTTAAAACGAGATTTCCTCTTCTTCTGGTTATTGAAGTGGATAACCATAGACTATACGATGCAAAAAAAACTCTTTCAATTATGCCTGGCAAGCAGCATTCCCCATGTGCAAAATCAGCATTCAACATTTCTGGGCTTCAGTTCATATGGAACCCAATTCTGAATCACTTCCAAGATTTTAAACGATATTAAATTGCTTGTTGGGTCACTCCTAATGTAACTGTAAGCTATTACAATTGGTACGAGTCTTCTTTTAATACTCTTCCGCTACGTTCATTGTCGTTCTTACGCGTATGAAATCGCTCACAACAACTTCTTTAACTCAAAGCAGCTTCACTGTATACTTCTACAAGCATTCGATGCATCCCAACTGTAAATTCCTTCAAATTAAAGAGTAAATCAAAAGTTCCTTCAAATGGCCCTTACTTGGCTCAAAACTCGACACTTTCGCACGAAAAAAGTTGTATTAACAATTTTGTATCAGCATTATATGAGGGTCACTTTGAAATTTTTGAGATACTCGTAGGTTTTTAAAGTTATATTAACAAAATTTTAGGTGTGATCAAAGTAGTCTCCTCCAACATCAATGCACTTTTATAAACGAATTTCCCACAGATTAAATGTCTCAAACCATTCATTTCTTGGAATTGATTAAAAATGCATTTATAGCCACATTAATCTCTTCTTCTGAATGAAAACGACGTCTACGTAAGTTCTTTTTTAGATTAAAAGATAACCAAAAGTAACACATGGCTAGATCCGGAGAATAAGGTGGTTGTTCTATCAATTTAACTTGCTTTTGTTTAAGAAACTCAACTTTTAATCCGGCTGCATGGGAAGATGCATTGTCATGGTAAAGCATTAGTACCCTAACATTAACTTCTTGGAAAACTTCTGAAAGACCTTTAGTGGTATACCAGTTTACTGTTACTGTTTTCTGTCCTTCCAACTCGATAGCTTTGACCAATACCGTATTTCTGAAGAAAACGGCATACATTACTTTTTTCATCATTCGTTGTCTTTTTACCATTGTTGGCGTGGGATCTTCAAAGACCCATACTTTGCTTTCTTGATGTGTTGGAACGTCAAAAAACGGTATATACGTTTCATCACCTATTACAATTTTAGAAAGGAGGCGGTGACCACCCTCATTTAGCAATTTAAGGGTTTCCTTAGTGACACGCTCCTCTTTTCGATGCTCATTTAGATTATGGGGAACCCAACGGCAAATTACTTATTGCATACGTAATTCTTCATGAATAATTTTGTGTATGGCTGCGAATTTAAGGTTAAGTCCCTTCTGTATCATTTGGTAGGAACAGCGATTATCATCCATTAGCACTTTTCGTATGGGAAGAACATTATCCGGGATTATTGCCGACTTCGGCCTTCCTGTGTGTTCTTCATCCTGAAGAGAATTGCGACCACTGCAAAAATTTTAAAACTATTTGAATACAGTAGCACGACATGGAGATTCACCACAAAATGCTAGCTGAAGTCGTTGAAAGTATTCATCTTGATTTAATCCAGCTTTATAATCATAGGAAATCATACCACGAAAATACTATCACGTCAACTCCATTTTCTCTTCTATGTAAAATTTATTCTACTCTAAAGAACTTGAAGTAAGTCAGTGAAAAGTTGTCGTCTTCTGTGTTAAAATACTTTGCACTTTCAAATTAAACCATTAAGGGTTTTTTTGTAACATTTGCCTGCGTGTATCTCAAAAATTTCATAGTCACCCTCGTACTTCATGGTTATGGTGTTACTATATATCCAACCTTACGAAAGAACGTTTTACATCTATAAATTTCAACCATAATTTACTAGTGATGTCATATTTGGTCAAATGGCAGAAACTTATTTGAGCTCCTTGTACAATTTATTGACAAAATAAGTAAAAGAAGAGAGAACTTAGAAATAATTTAAATATATAATCTCCCAGGAAAATATTCGTTTGGGAGAGAAAATACATATATATATTAATAGATGCCTCGCTGAAAAATGAAAAAATTTGGAGGAGGAACTCAAAAATTTTATGAAATATCTGAAAAGGTGAACAAAGACACGTAGAGTCGTACTTTTCATTCTTTTCATGCTGAAATAAATTACATAGATCTGTTGCAGCAGAAACGTGCTGGCATATACAATAGCATCACAACGAGATTTAGCAACGAAGATTTCAAAGAAAATTCCATTTTCATGCTCTATCGAAATTCGATCTCTTGCAAAGAAGAAAGCAGGGAGTATCGCATAATATTTTGAAAGTAATATTGCATTGCTGAGCGCAGCTAATATTTTTAGTAAATTTCAAAAATATGAGATTTCTACGTGGTAAAGGTTTTTACTTTACTCATAATTGTTTTGTTAGAAGATCCACATACAAGAGATATTTCGTTTAAAAGTTAACTGTTGAAGTGTTTTCTACTTGAAGAATAGTTAATACATCATGTCGTTAATGGAAGTATACACAACTCATTAATTGAAAATCAAATACAGGGGAGCCTTGCTTAAAGAGCATTATTTGTTTCAAAATCTTACTCGTAATTCAAACAAATTGTTCCCGTATGAAATTAATGTAAAATAATACGTTCCCTTCCGAAAAAAACTAAATTAATTTTTTTTTTTGGGGGGGGGGATGAACCAAACTTGAATATAATTCCGATTTGCAGAGAAAAAAATTTTAATCTAAATAGTTATTTATATTACATGCCTCTTTCTTTATTAGAAAACTTTCTGGAAACACATTCAGTTTTGTTGACACTTCAAAATTTGGTGAAAATGTGACTCAGAATTATCATTAATTAAATTAAAATTGTAGCGCGCTTATAGCCACTAAGAGCTTTTGAATGTACAATACACTTGTTTCCCAACTTTTCAGCATTTTTCTTACTGGACTAGAAGATATTGAGGCTTTACTGATGTCCCCTTTTCACACAAATTCCAATTCACAATTTTTCGTTGCATAATCCAATTCATACGCATAAGCTCTTGACAGTGCTGTTCCACAAGATCAACGATATCATTGTTATCCCCCCTCAGTCCCATATCCTTGACCAACCACTGTTGACTTCAAAGTAAAGTAGTGACCCCAGAATTACGTTAATTTCTAGGTAGTGAGATGGATCACACAGCTTCAGAAGAATTAATTTTTATTTACATCTTTAATCGTAAGATAAACATTCGCAGTAAGTGCAAATGATTCCTTACATGAAATATGACTAGAAGAAATCATCTGGATTACTTCACACGTGGAAGAATGATCGAAAAGCTGAAGGAGAAGTTGAAGAGAGTTCGAAATCAACAAAGTGTAGTTTCGTTCGCTTGAAAAGCTTTCCAAACAACAGGTACACCTATTAGAAAGGTTGGTGGCGGCCGCCTTAGAAAAACAACTGCAGTGGATGACCGATATATCATCCTGCAGGTGAAAAGAGCCCGATACCAGTCAGCAAGTGACATTACTCAGCAACTGTGTACAACAAAAAGGCGAAAAGTATTACGGTTTGTTGTAGCCAGACGCCTTTACAAAGGGGGCCTATTCACCTGCCGTCCTTAACTCTGAATCCCTTTGAAAGTTGGTCATCACCGTTTAAAGTGATGTAAGAAGCATAAAAACAGGATATCTCATTGATGGAGTCATGTCTCTTTACGGATGAGAGTTATTTCACTGCCACGAGAGATTCACAATACCAGTTGATTTGGAGAGAGGTCGGGACACGGTTACATCCCTGTAACTTTATGGAAAGAGACCGTTACGTAGTACAGGAGTGAGGGAGGGAGTGAATATTTACATCGAACAGCTACTCGTGGGCCTTTTACGACGGTTCTTGCAATTTTGAATCATGATAATGTGATAAGGACGACACCTGAGCTGGCTTCCCTCTCCTAACTTACTCACCACACCAACGGGAGGATGTTTGAGCTTTGACCGATTAAACGTGCATCTCTCCCCCCCCTATACGGTGAGTCTTCAACTGTACTAGGCTCGAACTCATGATACGCCGGTTACGAGTCCATTATCTTGACCACTGGGCTACCGCGGTCACACAGTGATCCTGAAGTTGTAGTCTGGAGAGACATTATGCTGGACTGAAAACATTTTCAACAAAGGTTCTGCAAACGGATTTCACTATTGTAAGGAGGTGATCCTTACCCATGTGCGTCTGTTCTGAGGTGCTATTGCATCAGACTTCATTTTTATGGATGGATGACAACATATGGCCACACCGGATTGCGGATGAGCAGCAGCACTGGAAAGTGAATCTATCACTCCAATAGAATGACCGGCGATCTTCTCGATTTAAATCCTATAGAACATTGTGTGGGATGCTTTGATGAGACGCCTCGTGACAAGATTACATCCTCTGGGGAACACCCAACAACTGAAACAGATACTGATTGACGAATGGGCACTCTTACCTCGAGAACTGTTTTGACAATTCGGTGCTGAGTATGGAGAGACGGTGCGAAGCAACCGTAAGGGGAGGGCATAACCCATATTAAGGAACATCTGCTTGTTGGACTTCCTCTTGGATAGACAGTCATGTGTAACGATACTTTGAGTTCAAAAAAGGCGGGAGGGGGGTTTGTTTGTTTGATTCCATACTATAGGCATTGCATTCATTTTCTTGCAACTATACTTTCGACATCGTCGAAGTACAAAATATTGCCTCTCATTCCGAATTTCATATCTCTCAGATGGTTTCTTGTGGAGTTATGGCAAAAAACCTGTTACTTAAGTTTTGCACACAAGTGTATGTAACTACAAAATCGATAGGTAAGTAAATTTACACATATAGGTATTGGATGTTGTATCGTCGTGTTGGCTTTCTCCACCATAAAGTCCAAGATTCGCCAAAATAGTAAAGCAGAAATTCGCTTGGTATTTTTTTCGCACCTTTTCCCTGGTCTTCTTCTTCACTTTCTTTCCCATCCGTCTCTTTAAAACTTAAGGGTGGGGCTCTCTCATGCTCCTTCAGTTCCTGATTGGCAAGATCATGGACTTATACACAGCATCCTCAGACTCGGTCCTAAATATTATTGGCCCGTCCATTTTGTCGACACTTGTCTAAACTCATATGGATGACCATAAATCGACATGTCACTCCAACGCATAATTTCTGGCACAACAGTGGGCCATCCTGTCCACACATGTGTAGCATTGCCACGTGTTAGACCGAACAAAATAACGGACAGTAGCTGACACAGGTGTGCCTGTATATCACCCGCTTTGTGAAGGAAGATGCCCTATTGTGCATCCTTAGGTGCTAACACAGAAGAAATGAGGAATAGCAGACAGCTGGCTACGAAGTGGCGTTACAACAGGCTCCTCATCTGCTGTGCCAAAACACTCAAAATTATATTGGACAAATAAATATATTCTCCGAACAGTGTTTCCTCCAAATGGAAGAGAGGTATCTCTTGATAAGCCCCTTGCACTCTTATAAACATATCCTCAGATTGTCCAGCTGGTTGTCATGTAATCCTTGTAAATTTTGCTCATTCCTTGTTTTTTTCTCCCCTTTTTAGTTTCAGACTGTCTTGTTGATTCCCAGCTTAACACAGTGTGAAAAGGTCAGTTAAATGGATTGCATATTATCTTATATATCCACGGGTTATTCACTCTTATATGCCGTGCCTTTGCATTTCCATTTTAGGCTTTTCAGCTCCCTTTCCTTTACTCAAATATAGTCAACGCTAGATTTAAATTGTTTCCTTCGACACTTTTTATACACTGAGAGAAAAGTCTTCGCTGTTAAATACTCGCCAATCATGTGTACTCGTAATGCAAAACGTTGTTTGTTCAACGAGTCATTTTCTTATAATTTGTTTGGCTCGTTATGTGAGATACTTGTTAAACAATGCTCCATTGTTTATAAAACTTATTCTATTCCAAATTTTTAAGAAAATTATCATGAATCAGAATGTTTTACATTTGAAAATACACAAAAGTCATTTTTTGCATTAGATTTCCGTTGTAAATTGAAGTAAATTTAAATCAAAATAATATGTAAGTAAGTAATATGTTGACCAACTCTAAATATCTAGTATTTTGTTTTTATTCCTTAGATAATCAATTTACTGAAGTTTCATACCATACAAAGTTTACATTCCTCTCTAATTCAAAATTTTTTTATTTATAAGAGTATTCTTTTTACGCCGTATGGGTCTCCATTTTAATATCTAATAAATATTTATCTCATGTATAATTGCTCTTTCCCTATTTTTTTGTATTAAAAACCAACAGATAGAAGACATCGAAAGCAAAGTGGACCAACTCATTGAGATGTATATGGAAGACAGACACCGCATGTCGAGCCTCATCTCTTCATTCACTGCCTCTTCTTCACCTCCGCCTCCACCACCCACGCCTTCCACGGTGCCTGCCGTCTCCGCCCCACCCTCAGGTGGCTCCGCCCACAATAGCAAACCCCGCCCACACCAGCAGCTCCAGAAGAGCCCCAAGTCCATCCTGGTGGACAACAAGCAGTACAGTGAGCCCACGACACCCGTCGCCAAGAGCTTCGACCGCACCATCCACCGCGGCAATTCCGACCTTAGCCAGCGCTGCCATCTCCACAAAAAGAAGAGGGTCACCGTACGGCATTCCCTCGAGGGCGGGACCACCACGCCTACTCTTCTGGCTACACCCCGTATCGAAATAGACCACGCCCACAACACCATATCCAGATCGGCCGACTCAGTAGATCCAGCCTCCTCCGAGACCGCCAGCACATTGGGTACGGAGCTGGACAGTCTCGAGACAAGTGATCCAGACTTTTTCCAGGAAGAGGAAGGGAGCAGTAAAGCAGGTGTTCGGCTGGATTCGGACACTGAGGTGAGCACTGTAACCGTTGTCATGAAGGAGACCGCTTCTCTGCTGAGACCATCTTTACAGAACCTTCGGACCTAGAGGAGACAAGCGCACCTCTATGCAGACGATATTTTCTTTTCTTTTGTTTTCCTCTTCTTTCTGCCTCCATCCCTTCTTTTTATTGTATCTCTCAATTTGAATCTCATTTGTTCTCACCTCTTGGTCATCAAGATGACAAATATTTATTATGTATATAAAGTAAATTTTTTCATGTGATTGTTCTTCAATTATACAAATTCATATCCTCCATTGTGTGTGTTTTTCCTTCTTTCAACAGTTTTTACAAAGTAAATAAATGTGAAATCTTGCCTTTTGCTGAAACTTCAAAAATAATTCCTTTGTACATTATTGAAATGACTCTTCGAAATGGATTGAAAAACACGAGCACATACAATAGTTGTCGAATAACTAAATTCTGAATATCAAATCCAGATGTGTAGAAAATTGTATAGTATTAAAAAATATTATGTGCAACTATCTTTAAATTATTTCACTCGTATCAATTAAGTCATTTGCTTTTTTCTGTAAAAAGAAAATTTCATTGAAAAAAATAAAAATTGATCCTCATTAAGAAATATTACGCTGTACAGTTCTGAACTATTAACTGCCGAGTACATACACATAAAAGCTTTCATTATAAATCATTAAACTACTTCTTATAGCCTCCAAATTAAGTATATCAATTAGACATGGGATGAGCTCAAAAAACTTCACAGAAAAAGAAGTACTTTGTCAGTTTCAACTGGGAGCCGCTTTAAGCAATAAATTTATCAGGAAGTGTTAAATGTTGCGTATTACATAAGCAATTCAGAACAAGAATCAATAGTTGTAAAATTGAAGAAAAAACATGCAAGACATTAACGGTTTTTTAAAAAACACTCATGGACACAACCACCAATGGGTCACTTAAAAAATTTGGTTCTTCGTAGAGGTATTACGAAGCAGGCCAACTTGAACCATTGCCTTATATTTCATGTGCTAAATATTACACTACGCCAATTGCAATGTGCTGATGAACATACTGTCCATAAACTTAATAGCTTAAATTTGCATTGCGGCAGCCACATTTAAGTAACTTTTATTACATCACCCTAAACAGGATTAATAACTGCTGCACTAGTGACATTTAGTCTTGATCAGTACTTAGTGGCGTAACGGAGAACATTTGGGCATCCCTGCAAAGTCAGGTTTTGGGCCACTGAGTTGGATTTCACAAAGGATAGGTACTTGGCGGCAGTCAAGCTTTGGGCCCCCGCGACGCGGGGGTGTACGTTACGCCACTATCTGTACCTCTTTCTACAAACTAACAAACTAAACTGATTTTTTTCATTTAGTTGAGACATACTGTTATTAATCTTCCCTGCCTATATTTAATGGGACTCGATGACATGTTGATCAAAAACCAGTCAATAAGCTTTAAAATATTTTGCGCCTTCTATCAGGTTAAGTACGACCAAATCCTGTGAGACTTAATCGTTCAGAACTCAAACTACATTCTCTCCGACCGCTTTACAATACACCTACGTGGACGCTAAATTTCTTGAGTTTTAGGGACTCCAAAAAAGACAAAAATAACTTTTTTGTCCCATTTGATGATAATAAGTAGTTAAAAACATTGGAAATATAGCATCAGTTTTAGAGAGTTCTGTAGGAATTCATACCGAAACATAATTTCCAGCTCACATATCTACTGTATTAGAAATTTTTCTTCGATTTCTGCTTTTTACTTTAAAATATTTTGGAAATATGTATAAAAATTGTAAAAGTGTGAGTATATACAGCGTTACAAATTGCAGAAAATTTCTTACTAACTTGAAATTTTCGAGTCTGATACAGAAAAAAAAATGTACGACTGGAAAATATTGGTTGAAAGGCATTTTTTTAAAATACACCTTTCTATAAATGATGTCGCACCACGTGGTGACAGGCAAACGTGCACTGGACAGTTATGGATGACTCAGTCTTATTAAGGACCATATCCCACCAAATATAATTTACTACTCAACAATAGGTGTCGCAGCACAGAGGAATGTCCACAAGGCGTCTATGGTAGCGATTACATTTTCTCAAAACCACAAGCTTCTACAATAGTACGTTGAACGGCAGATATGAACCACTGAATGACACGTTATTTACTTCCTGCAACCCCGTGAAAGGGGGATTAAAGTCTAATGACACCAGCGAAAGAGATTTCCTTATGCATCGCCATACTGTCCTATTCTCAGCAACACCACCTTCTGCTTTGGAGGTGGTACTGAATTCCAATCCTGCACCCCCTAGTATGAATTGCTAGTACAGTAACCAGGAACATTATATTTCTGAAGTTTGGGGGAATCTGTAATCCTCCCTAACCATCAAAACGTGCTTGTGGTGGCATTCCAACAGGAGAATACGTGAACAAACCTAGCACATAATGTTCAAGACTCCTTCATTGAACAGATTATATTCTTACCATTACTTGACGTTTTTCCCGGTTTATCATCTATAGAACACGTCTGTTCGTGGACTGCTGACTGGGCCATATTCGTGTACTGCTGACTGGGTCCCCTCTCCGCTGTTACATCTGCTCATGGCGCCATAGGCTGCCATATCCCCAACAAATTCTCTTTCATTGTCTACAGCAGTGCTTCCCAACCTTTTTATCGCCACGGACCGGTCAATTGCTGCCCACTGAGGATGAGACGTTGATTTTTTATATTATACAATGTTTTGATTCAATAATTTTAATTTAATTGTATTTAAGTATGCCAGAATTAAATACATCGAAAAATGAATAAAAAGTCATTTAATACTGAATATAAAGAGATTCCCATGGGAAGTCACACAAACGCGAGAGAAATACACTGCAGTAAATAAAATGGAAATAATTGAATGTTTCTTGGTTGGCCCGGTATAGTTTGATCCACGGACCGGTACCGAGCCGCGGTCCGGGGATTAGGAACTGCTGGTCTAGGGCATCTTCTATGAATCGTGTAAGATCTATTTCAAACACTTTGCTGCTATTTCATTTCAAATCCAACAATAAATCTCTAAATCCTTACGCTGTTGAATATATCACTAGCTCTTACGGACAGACATTGATTCAAATAAAAGCTTTGTCACACACCAGTAGTCCTTTCGAATTTCTAAAATTGTGTATTAGTCAAAATATTTGAAATAAAATAAATAGCATTTGTCGATTGTTCATTTTATAATAATATTACAACTAAACAGAAGAAGCAATCCACCAAATTCAATTCAATCGTAAAATTTAGGGTTTTACTTATTTTAACTTTGCTAAATAGAAAATTCTCGAATCCTTTGGAACGAATGATCCATTACAAAAAGCAAGCTCAATACTCTTGTAGTGTAATTCGAAAAAAATTACTTTATATTGTTCAATTTTTGTGGAAAAACCACAATTTTTAGCAGATTAAATGTTTATCGGTTGACTGTTTTTGCCTCACACAATTATCTTCTGACCACACTTATCAAGTTCTGTAGTAATTTTAATGTCCACATTCAACATACAGACAGTCACAAAAGTCTACATACACCCCCCCCCCAATACACACAGATCTAGCACGATGCATATATTTTCGAAAATACAACTTTATTTTCGTAATTATCTTAAATAATAATTCATATCTAATAAAGAAAATTATGAACATATTCATTAAAATATATCAAAAATAAACAAAATATGAAATTATATAGTCACGAAAGTCTACATACCGGGACAGAACAACACAATTTTCAATAACTAATAAGCAAAAATGTAACGTTAATATTTTGTAGGACCTCCCTTTGAAACAATAACTGCCTGCATTCGGTTTGGCATTGACATAACAAGATTCTTCGTCGTCTCAGGTGAAATTTGGGTCCAGGTATGTTCTATGGCCTTCATCAGAGTTTCCTTGATGGTTATTGCTTGTTGCCGAACTCTTTTATCAACTTCCTCCCAGAGGTGTTCGATGGGATTAAGGTCAGGCGACTGAGGCGGTAAATGCAGTTGTTTAGGCGTGCGGTAGAGCAGCCATTCCTTAACAATCTTAGCTGTGTGCTTCGGATCGTTGTCTTGTTGAAAGACAAAGTTGCTCCCAAGTCCCAATTTTTGGACCGATGGGTGTAGATTGCCTTGCAGAATCTTTAAGTATCCAAATTTATTCACGTTGTCATCGATGAACACCAAATTGCCCACTCCAATTGCCGCCATTGCGCCCCAAACCATCACACTACCTCCACCGTGTTTCACAGTTGGAGTCAAATTCTCGGGGTTCATTGCTGCGGGTTTTTTTTTCCAGACTTTACCACGGCCATCACTTCCAAACACGTTAAATTTTCTCTCATCCGTGAATACAAATGTTTTCCAAAAGTCAAAATCATTGTCAACGTGTGCAGAAGAAAAATCAAGTATCTTCTGTTGGTTCACAGATGAGATGAACTGTTTCCTTCTGGAAACTCTGCCATTGTAACCGCCTGATCAAAGAACTCTACGAACAGTTTCTGGACGTACTTTCTTTCCACTTGCTGTTGCAACTTGATCCGCTAATTTTGGAGCACTAATTTTTGGATTTTTCTTCACTTTTCTTACTATGGCTCTTGCATCACAAAGCTTGTGTGGACGACCACATCGAGATTTGTTGAGCACATTTCCACGCATAACATAATTTCTATAGATTGTTTGCGTAGTTGACCGAGGTTTTTTTACAATTTTGGCAAATTCGGAATAAGATTTCTTTTCACTTTTCAATTTTACGATCAGATTACGAAGTTCTAAAGATGTTTCCTTTCCCTGGCTCATTTTGTTGAAGTTACATTGTTGAAAAATCGCGGAAAATGAAGATTAGAATATAGAATAACATGTGTCACCTCAAACTAAGGTGATCTTCGAAAAAACAATTGTATGCAAAATTCTTATTATCATCCAATCGAGTGTATGCAGACTTTTGTGGCGAAACAATCGCTACACATTTCACAAAATTTCCCAGCAATTATTATTTCTGAACTTTTTTATTGTGAAAAGCATATTTTTTCGCTGAAATTGAAAGATCGATATAATTTTTCAAATTGAAACTTAATCAGTTTTAGAGATAACCCTATTTTGATAGGTGTATGTAGACTTTTGTGACTGACTGTACATTCACGCTAAATCTCAATTTAATTTTTATTGTACGTGCACTAAAATCTACGGATATTGAACATAAGGCGTACAAAAAAAGCATAACGAAAAAAGTTAAATTCTAAAACAACACTTATAAAAATTAATTTGAGAACTATAAATAGGATAACTATAAGGTTGCCTGTCCTTTATATTTTAAATCGCAATTTACACTCGAGTTTGTAAGATCAAGCTAAGGAAATTGCTTAGCATCATATTAGAATTATGTGTGAATCCCATTCACTGTCTATCACCGCAATTTACGTCGAAATACAAACTGTCATTCTAGTTTTTATTTACTTCTAAAAACTAACTCTACTTCTTTGCTCAAATAGCTGGAGGTCCTGCTTTGTGCTGCTTGCATCCAGGAAAAGTGCATCGCTTATGCACTTTTACTGGATGATGCATAAATCACTAATTTTCGTGAAACATTTATTTGCTGATAGCCGATAGGAAAATAAAATGAAAATTTACAATAAAAATTAATAGAATGAAAACTATGCTATACATTTTAAATAGTAATAAAATCAGCACTAACTACAATACTTCCAATATTCGAGAAATAGGAATAAACTATGAATGCATAAAATAGGTTCCTAGTTTAATTCGGGTGAAAAAATAGATATATACTTTAATAAAAATAGAAAATTGCCAATTAAGAAAGGAAAATAAATGACTATCTAAATGTTTTAAAAATTATCTCTGCCGTTTTGGTAATTTGGCTTTTCTCAATAGCGTCACACTTTCGAAGATAATTCAAGTACGATATCGTAATTTTAAACTGGTCAAGTGACAACCTTTTCCCCTCTTCAAGTTTCGACACCAAGCCAATGTAACGATTTTGATCTCGGATACTTTTAACGTACATCCACCGCAGTACATCGTTAGTGGCACCCAGACTCGAACGCCAATGCCTAGTATAAACTCTCGGTTGCCGTGGGCTTCGTTAATCTCGTAACATTACAGAATTAACGCAAAAGTTGTGTAAAGATATTAGGTATGTATCTCTTGATGCAATCTATTTTATGAAAACATTGTATTCGCCAACAATTTAAGTTTTGTTTCTAATTCATACTTATTGAACATCATTTCAAATACCAATGTCTATCTTGCATCTGATAAGGCAAAAAAGAGGTATTTCTTTTCCTGTGTTTTTGATTTTGACTGATGTTATAGAAATAATAATTTCAAACGTGATCGAATATTTTTGGACAGTAACTTTTATAAACTTTTTCAAACCGTCCTGATAATCGGGTTTGTGGTATTGCTTTAAATTCTGATAGGATTAGGAGTCCTACAACTCGAAAGTACGGCAGATAAGAGTTGGATTTTTTGCTTCATATGTAAAGGAATATAGCCTTTTTGATTAAAAATTTAGTTTGTCGTTCTCCTTTTAACTGCTAAATAATAAATTTGCATATAATTAAATGCTTTAATGTATACATTTTACAAAAATGTGTAAATATTTCATCTTCCTACAACAAGTGCAATGTGTCTTTTAATCCTAATGAATTAAAATATTTTAATTCACAGCAATTTTTTAAAGAACCTTTTCTGCCAAATTTTATGTCCTTTCTTTTCATCTGCTCTTTCGTGAGCGAAGCGATCTGGTTAGAGCCACGAATTCATGGTAGCCGATTCACGTTAAATCTATCGAGACTCAAATATCTTCCCGTTATTGTGGAAGTTAGGCGAGGGAGGTGTCATCCTCGTCACTTGACAGAGGTTCGAAATGATGTGGTCCATCGTCAATAGCCCTAGTTTTGCTGAATAGTGCTATGTTAAAAAAAAACTTTTTCTCACCTTCTTCTCTTTATGGGTCTCTTCATTTCCAGAAGGAATAGATTTTGTAACTGTTCGGAGTAGCATCAAATCATGAACACACAAACGAAATATAAGTTTATTATTTTATTCCAAAAATAATCAAAAATGGGTATAATTAGAACAAAGAACCCAATATAAGATCCCATCTCAAGAGGCTTGCTTCCATCACCCCGTGAGAAAATTTTTAGTTCCTTCCCTTGCTGTTCCCCAATCCCTCAAGATCTTGAATCGCAAATCAGTTGATGGAAAGCAAAAAATTCAATCTATATATATAGCTGTAAACGTCGCAATGTAATCACTTTATATAAGAATACTTATCCACAATTGTGTTATAAAATATGAAAAAAATATAAATGATTTAAATATAATTTTACAATACAAAATTCTCAAACATTGCATTTAAAATTTGTATTTAATTTTATTGGATATGTAATACAACTAGTATATAGAAGCTCATTGGTTACGTGTGCGAATTTGTAGTTGGCGTTCCTTATCCCTTTAAGACCCAGTCCACAAATTTGTGCAAGAATGCGCAAAGGGAAATGTACAGGTTCCGCAAATGCGTAGAATGTCAAACCCACACGATCGTACAAACAGGGTCTTAAAGGGTTACATAGAGTCTTGCTGCCACTGAAGACCGGCCGTGTTGAGATGAGCCGTCGTTAAGTCTGTCGAGGCTCAACGTTTTCCCGTAGGCGTATGGTGTGGAAAGTGAGCTTAAATGTCATCTTCGTCAATTCCAAATGACGAGGTCAACCGTCAGATACCTTCTGTGTGAATGCGACGTTAATAAACAATTAATGAACAACCAGCCTGCAGACAATCGTATGTAAGAATTATGAAATTCATTTCATTCTTCCAAAGTAGGAAATTACGGTAATAATGTGCCTTCCATGGAAAAACAAATTCTTAAAAGTTTTAATACAAAAGACGTTTTCCATTAAATTGGTAAATTCAGTCTGTATTAGAATTGCTTACATAAAATATACTCTAGTCTAATTTAAAAGCATAACACAAATGAATTCTTGGTTTTTAAAAAGCACTCTAACTTGCCTTAAGAAAATACTGATGTGCTGGAAAACTCTATACCATGATCTAAAAATGTAAAATAATGATGAGATATTTACTATATTATTATTTCTTTTGCTACGTCAGATGCTGGTACACCTGGCTAGCACTGGTAACATTTTTGAGTGACTTTTCAAGCTATTAAATAAATGCATTGGTTTAAATTATTAATATGGAATGCAAAATGTATGAGCAACATAAAAACCGTGGACATACATCTACACAAATAAATAAAATTCAAGTGTCTGCTTGTAATTTCAAATTAACAGCTTTTTATTGAATGTATTTAAAAGTATATACGGTACTTAGATCAAAAAATCAGTTTTTAAAATTTTTGTCTGTCTGTCTGTTTGTTCCGGCTATACAATCTCTGAAACGGCTGGACTGATTTTAAAAATTATTCCACCAATGGAAAGCTACATTATCAGCTAGTAACGTAGTGTATATTTTATCCCCGTTTTCCTACGGGAACGAGAACTATGCGGGTTAAGCCGTGGGGCGTTGCTTACTCCCCGTCAAGTTGGAGAAAGATTATGCATTTTGTCAAAACCGGAAATTTTAATATGTATAAAAATAAATAAAATTGAAGTGTCTGTTTGTAATTCAAATTAACAGCTTTTTTATTAAATGTATTTAAAAGTATATGCGTTATTTATATCAAAAAATCAGATTTCAAAATTTTTGTCTGTCTGGTCTGGTCTGGTTTGTCTGTCTGTCTGGTCTGGTCTGGTCTGTCTGTCTGTCTGTCTCGGCTATAATCTCTACAACGACTGGACCGATTTTAAAACATTGTTTTCACGAAAGGAAAGCTACATTATCAGCGAGTAACATAGGGTATATTTTATCCCCGTATTCCTATGGGAACGGGAGCTACGGTGGTGAAACCGTAGGGCACTGCTTAATTGGTGCAAGATAATGCATTTTGTCCCGAAAAGTTTAATAAAAATTTCTCACATTTATAACAAATAACTGAAAAATAATGCGATTTAACATCTTTATTAAAAGCAATTTTTAAATGGTGTTTTTTATTAAATGTCAAACGTTTATTACGTTTTTTAAATGTCAAACTCAAACTTTAGCCACCCATCCGGTACAGTGGTTAGTGACGCTAAATGCGGTGCCATAGGGCTTGGGTTCGAATCCCGGAGAAGGCATGTATGTTTGTGTTGTAATCCCCTTCCTTCGTGTTGTAAGCCCCGTGTTATACATTGTGTGGTGCACGAGGTTTCTAAATGTTCTAAAATTCACCTGACTGCCTGTCAGTAAAGAAAAACAAATGAAACAATACAACCTGGCTAATAGCTCTTTCGTCTTCTTTCTGAGATGTCTCCAATATGAACCTCCAGCGATGTGGACCTTCTGCTTCTTAGACTCTTCTCGGGCTCCTGGCGACCTGGTCTGGACTGTCTAAAATTAGACTGTCGGTGATGTTTAAAATTGTATGGGCTTGGTCCTTAGAATTGGTCTCTTCTAGACCGAACGTGGTCCTTCCTGGGCTTGCGCTGTTCTTTCTTAAAATCGGGAACCTGCTGTCCTGTTGATTTCCCCTCTGCTCCTGAGATGGTATGGGCTGAACCTCCCTTTCTGGATCCGGTTTGACTGAAGTGGCCTTGAACCTCCAGCTGGAACCTGCCCAAAATTTTGCTCAGTTCTTATGCCTCTTTTCTTAACTTGTTCAATCGACGCGGTGGATGACGTCAACATCCTCTTATGAGTCTCTCGGATTGGCGGTCTTCTTTTTCTGTTCAGCCCCTCAGACAGTGATGACGGAACCCCTCTCTTGCACCTCCACATCTTATGGTTATCTCTGCTTGGCGGTCTTCTTTTACTGTCCGGTCCTTCCGACAGTGATGAGGGAACCCCTCTCTTACACCTCCTGCGTTCTGTTCTGTTTATATTGCGGTTGCCTAAATCTTATGGAAGATACATTGGAATCACTAGATCTTTTGAGCTTGGTTCACCTCTGGCTCACTCCGACCACTATTACTCCCAGCAACACTGGTTGTTTTGGCCCATCGATAGCTCAGGGGTAAAATTAAAATACTCATACTCAAAATTAAAAACACAGTGGACTGCCTTGTATATATGTCTCTTTATTTGGAAGGCCCATGGCCAACTCTTCGCTCATTGCACTCTCACTCCCCACGTCTTAGCGGGGGCAGGTCGTTTATATACACCTTAACCTGTTTTTAATGTTACTACTCTAGTTATGTCATCTGTACCTGGATGAACCTCTACTATTTTGGCAAGATTCCAATTCAGTAATTTTGAATTATCTTCACCTTTAACCAAAACTGCTTCAATACTTAAGTTACTTACAATTTGTAAATGAATGGCTCTAACAACAAAACATACAAAAATGCAAATATAACATTTATATACTTTTTTTGCTCTACCTGGAATTAATTTTATAAGGAAAGGACCACAAAAATCCAGTCCCACTTTATTAAATCCTCTCGCAATACTTACTCTGGCACTAGGTAAATCTGCCATCATTTGGTTTTTACCTTTTGCACTTACCTTAAGACATTTAATGCATTACTTAATTACACGTTTGACTTTGGATCTGCCATTCACAATCCAATATTCAACAATTATGTTTGTCAAAGTAGCCTCAGCACCTGTATGCAAATAAGAAAAATGATAATGTTTAACAATTAAGTCACAAATAAGGTGGTTGTTAGGGATTAGCATAGGATCTTTCTGTTCGGCAGGTAGATTGGAATGTCTCAATCTTCCACCCACACAGAGTATTTTCCTCTCGTCTAAAAATGGAGACAAAGTTAATAAGTTGATGCAATCTGGTAATTGTTGTCCTCTTTCAATACACCAAATTTCCGTTGTAAAATACACAGATTGTACCTTTCTTACTAAGCAAAGTAAAGCTGTAGACAATTCAGCTACAGTTAAATTGCCAGTGGTTATCTGTAATGGATTTTTCTCCTTGAAACGCACACACCATGCAAGGACTCCTTGCAGTTTCAGAAACGAAGAACACTTATCAATGATGGGAAGAATTTCGTTATTTTGCACTAAGAAACACATTGACTCCATTTGATTATCCTTCAGCTCTCGTTGGTAAGGTTCACAATTATGGATCTCATCGACGTATCTATTAAAGTTCCCTGCAGGCACTTCTAGAAAAGCTGGCCCAAACCACCACAAATCACTTTGTTGAATTTTCTCTGGATCAAGTCCTCTTGATATGATGTCAGCAGGATTTTGTTCCAAATGAACATGAGGCCATTTATTCAACTCTTGGATAGTTACCACTCGATTTGCTACAAACGTTTTTAAGTTGCGGGGCTCGTTTTTCATCCACGATAGCACTATTGTGGAATCGGTCCAAAAGAAGACTGAGGTAATATCCATTTTTAATGCACATTGCACTTTAGGCATCAATTTGGCGAGTAGCACAGCACCACATAATTCTAAGCCAGGTATGGTTACCTGTTTAATTGGTGATACACGAGATTTACTCGCAACAAGCTTGACTTTTATCTTAGTCATGGGGCCTAATTCCTTCAAAAAATCACAATACAATTTTTTAAACTCCTGGTCTCTAGGAAAACGAGTCCATAGTGATTCGAGTATCTTTAGAGCAATGTCCCTTAAGTTCCCTACACACAACCAATGCTCTTTAACGGGCACATAAACAATATATCTCCCCGACTCATGCCTCTTATGCGTCCGGATATAATGCTCCTCACAAATAGAATTCTCTAAATCTTTAGGTAATTCATTATCTATCTCCTCAATTTCCCTGAATTTTCTCGAATTTAACTCTTCGGACCCACATATTAAGTTACAAGAATATGAATTTAACTCATTCTTTACATTACCTCCAACTATGTAACCAAAGACTGAATTCTGTAAAATCAGGTTCGAATTTCTTACATTTATTTTACCTGGTTTTATTATATGATAAAAATACTCGGCACTTAACAAGATGTCTATTTTTCCTGGAATTTTAAAATTTGGATCCGCAAGTTTAACTGACTCTGGGATCTGCACACGCGAATACTTATCCTTTAATAAACATAGTACCGTGGATAAGATAACGTTCTTTTTGTTTTCAACTATGTTAGTCGAAACGAAATTTTGGCACTCATCCTGAGGAGGAAATGACCAGCTGCATTCCCCGTCCCCCTTTGACAGCGATTTATTTACGACCTCGGGGGCGTCTGGCAAGCTTCTCTTCACCCCATTTGACGAAACACTCTTTAGTTCCCTCGGGAAATGTATTAGTTTGGTATGCGCTTTGCCGCAAAAACAATTTCAAAACGAACATTTTTTAACACTGCAGTTGAGGAATAAGCATTTAAAACACGCGTTTTTATTTTTCACTACGTTAACGCGCTCTTGAACCGAGAAAGTCTCTTAAACTGAGGGCAAGCATGTAACGGGTTATGGTCATTTCTTAAACACAAATCACAATTTTTATTTTTCTCTTCATTAAAAAATACTTTGGGAGCGGTTTTAAAGGTTTTAAGTTTGTTATATTTGAGATCTTTTCTCGTCTCATTTACGGGTTTACCACTCGAAGTAAAATATAAATCACACTCCTTACCCAATTGTAGCGGTCTAAACCAATCTCCGGATGGTCTAATATTAATATGTGCTGCTGTTTCCCTATCTATGGTTTGAAACATTTTATCAGATACAATCGGTTCTTTAAGAGTGTCAAAATCAATAGACGCCTCAGTTTCACCTCCGTTGAGAGAGGTCTCGCTATTATTTGCACTAGATCTTAATTTTGCTAATTTTAATTCCGCTTTCCGCCGATACGCAAATAACTACAACTTGAGGACTTAATTATTCTACACTCAAAATATTTACTCAATACTCATAGAAGTAAATATTCCCACAATTCTCAAAGAATTAACTATTCACACAATATTCAAATAATTAACTGTTCACACAAGACCCAAAAAAACTAAATATTCACACAATACTCAAAGAACTTAACAACCCTCACAATACTCAAAAATTTAACAATTCACAATACTCATGAATTAAGTATTCACACTACTCAAAGAACTTCACTAATCACAATACTCAAAGAACTTAACTAATCACAATACTCAAAGAACTTAACTAATCACAATACTCAAAAGAACTTAACTAATCACAATACTCAAAGAACTTAACTGTTCACAATACTCAATTCACAATACTCAAAGAATAATTCACAATACTCAAAGAACTTAACTGTTCACACAATTTCAAAGAATTAAATATTCACACAATACTCAAAGAATTTAACTACACCCACAATACTCAAAGAATTTAACTACACCCACAATACTCAAATAATTAACTGTTCACACAATACTCAGGGAACACCTAATCACAATACTCATAGAACTTAACTAATCACAATACTCAAAAGAACTTAATTAATCACAATACTCAAAGAACTTAACTGTTCACAATACTCAAAGAATAATTCACAATACTCAAAGAATTTAACTACTCACACAATATACTCATAGAACACCTAATCGCAATACTCAAAGAACTTAACTGCTCAAAACGAATTAATTACTCAAAACTAATTAATTACTCAAAATGAATTAATTACTCAAAACTAATTAAGTATTCACAACTCAAATGAATTAATTACTCACAACGAATTAATTACACACAACTCAAAATGAATTAATTACTCAAAACTAATTAATTATTCACAATTTAAACGAATTAATTATTCACAATTTAAACGAATTAATTACTTACAACGAATTAATTACTTACAACAAATTAATTACACACAACTCAAAATGAATTAATTACTCAAAACGAATTAATTACTCAAAACTCAAAATTAATTAATTCCACAACTTAAAACGAATAATTACTCAAAACTCATTAATTACACAAAACTCAAGATGAATTAATTACTCAAAACTAATTAATTATTCACAACTCAAACGAATTAATTACTCACAACGAATTAATTACACACAACTCAAAATGAATTAATTACTCAAAACGAATTAATCACACAAAACTCAAAAGGAATTAATTACTCAAAACTAATTAATTACTCAAAACGAAGTAATTACTCACAACTCAAAACGAAGTAATTACTCACAACTCAAAATGAATTAATTACTCAAAACGAATTAATCACACAAAACTCAAAATGAAATAATTACTCAAAACTCAAAACGAATAATTACTCAAAACTCAAAATGAATAACTACTCAAAACTCAAAATGAATAATTACTCAAAACTCATTATGAAATAAAGAACACAAATCTCAAAGGGACAATTTTGAGCTCACCTCATTGCCAGGACTGCTTTCACAAGAGACCACCATTACTCAAATTCTCATCACTCTAAAGACTATTATTGATAATAGTAATGACGAACACAAATTTTGCCGATGTCTCCGGCGCAGCTAGGACCATATTTTGGCCCATCGATAGCTCAGGGGTAAAATTAAAATACTCATACTCAAAATTAAAAACACAGTGGACTGCCTTGTATATATGTCTCTTTATTTGGAAGGCCCATGGCCAACTCTTCGGTCATTGCACTCTCACTCCCCGCGTCTTAGCGGGGGCACCCCAATCGCTGATCATATTTCACCTCCCCACATTTGGGAAGCGATCACAGCTTCTTACAAGTGGCGAGGCACTCAACACTGGTCTTTTTCCTCTTTATTACCTGTCTTTCACCTAACTCACTACTCCTAAAGCCCTGTGACCGATTTAACCTACCTCTACTCTCCTCCATACTACTCGACTGATACTCGGATCCTCTGCTAATTGAACTATCAACATCCACCACACCCTCATCACCTTTTTTCTGATGGTAAATTCGCACCTGGTCTATATTAACGGTTGTTCTTCTACCTACCTTTCAAATTACAACATTATTATTTTGAACACTCAAGACTCTATAAGGATCCTCAAACTTCGGTTTAAATTTAGCTACCACCTTTTAACTGGCAGAGCTTATAGGATGAGTTTCAATAAGTACTAAATCATTGACCTTAACGTTAACTTCGCATCTCCTTCTATTGTAGTACTTCTCCCGCCTTTCGTGTTTCTTTCTAGTATTCTGCCTAGCTTCCTCAAACAATTTCTCCATATTACCACAACCACAAATTCTGCGCCATCCGTCACCATCACAAGTTTTTGAAACGTAGGCAGTAAAATTTCTACCCAAAAATAACTCTGCCATGATTTTTCCCGTGGTTTCACGAACCGCCGTTCACAAGGCGTAGGTAAATTCTCGTAGAAACTGGTCCCAAGTCTCGTGATTATCATTTAAGAAACTAGTAGTCATTTGTAAAAGATCACGATTAACTCTTTCCGTTCTATTGGACTGGGGTCTATACACAACTGTTCAGACATGATTTATGCCTAGTATATTACTTAACCCTCTAAGCGGTTTGAACGTCTTTTTCCGCACGTCTAGAGATACTTCGAAAACGCACCACACGTGTTTTTCTAACTTCAAGAGAGTGCTTCAAAAGCCGTGTTTTTCTGAAATCCTTTCCCCTTTTTAATGGTTTGACATCGTGAAAGATAATTACGGAGTTTTGCGACGATACAATGGACACTGACAGGAAGTTTTATGGCTCGCAGGGAACCCCGTGTTTTGACCCTGAAGGAATCGTATATAAACTGGGAAGATTTCTTTAGTTCCCTTAGTAAACGAACTATAAGTTAGTGTTTGTAATTTAGCTTGATTTGGATATTATTGCGTTTCAATTAAATAAATTCTTTTTGTATTTTTCGCAATTTAACCTTTTATTTCAAGTTTTGAAAAGTTCCAACGCATAAATAAAATATTATATAACTCACTTTTGATTTATATTAATTTGAAGTTTTAACATGTTGGGACGGTAATCTGCTGTTTTATATAGTTGGACAAATTATTTTTTAAGTATATTCTGAATGCGATGGAAAAGTAATCGGTCTGTACTGTTTGAAGAAATCTTTATTTATGTTTACTACACAGTTACACAAAATACATCTGGCGGCTCTCGCGCGCCCTCTTACGGAGAAAAATAAGAAGGCTTAAAAAAAGGTTACAACATGCCGCCCACCTTGAAATATTATTTCAATATACATGAACAATATAAAGTTATTTTACATGAATACATGAATGAAAATTTAATATCTAAGTAAACATTCACAACAATGAAGTATATATGCATATTAAAATGAGCTACAAATAATAAAATTATAGATTTAAATTTTGGTAACAGACTTAATTTTGTTATATTTCTTTTAAATATGCCATCTGATGTTTTGACAGTAACAACCCTGACTATATTATCTAAACCAGGATGTAATTGAACAATTCTACCCATTTTCCATTTAGTAGGGGGTAAATTGTCCTCCTTTATAAGGCACAAGTCATTCAATTGAAAAAATTTTGTTGGTAGAAGCCATTTTGGCCTTTGTTGCAATCGAGATAAATACTCTTTGTGCCAACGTTTCCAAAACTGTTGAACTAATTTTTGAATTTGTTGCCATCTAGTAAGATAAGAATGACTTGAGTCAATGTAATTAGGTTCAGGAATACTTGTCAAAGGCCTTCCAATAATGAAATGACCAGGCGTTAAGGCTGATAGGTCGTTAGGGTCATTAGATATGGGCGTTAATGGTCTGGAATTAAGACAAGCCTCTATTTGAGTTAGAAACGTTTCAAACTCTTCATATGTTAATTTAGTTTCTCCAACAACGCGTTTTAAGTGATATTTAGTTGACTTTATTCCAGCTTCCCAGAGACCACCCATGTGTGGTGCACCTGGAACACATTTAGATGCCATTTAATACCATTATCAGTTAAAAATTTACTAACATTTTGATTATAATATTCTGATTTTGCAAGCTTCTCAAATTCCATGAGTTTGCGTTTTGCTCCAACAAAGTTGGAACCACAATCACTGTATATGTCACTGCTTTTTCCTCTGCGGGAAATAAACCTCTTCAGAGCTGCAATAAATGCATCTGCTGAAAGATCAGTCACCAGTTCTAGATGAATAGCTCTAGTAGAATGAAACAAACAAACAGAGCTATGTATGCTTTAAAGGATTTGGAACCTCTACCTTTAATGGTTTTAATTTGAAAAGGATCAGAATAATCTACTCCACAGCGCATAAAAGCAGGAGCAGGAGAAATGCGAGAAGATGGTAAATCGCTCATCATTTGATTAGTGATGGAAGCTTTTACTTTGCAACATTTTACACATTTTCTTATTAAGTGTCTGATGACATCTCTAGCACCTATTATCCAATATTGTTCTTGAATACAAGATTGCACAAGTTGTGTACCAGCATGCAAGAGAATTTCATGATAATGTCTAATAATGAGATCTGTTAGAATATGCCTTTTTGGCAGTAGGATGGGATGTTTGTGGCCATATGCGAGATTTGCATGTCGCAAACGACCGCCCACCCTGAGAATGTTTGAATGATCTAAAAATGGATTAAGAGATAAAATTTTGCTTCTGCAAGATAGTGGTTGATTTCTTTTTAAAGTATTGATCTCATTATTAAATTCAATAGTTTGCACTAATTTAATTAATACATACATAGCATTGTTTAGTTCATTAGTTTTTAAAAACCCATTTGTTTTATCCTTTGAATTTTTACAATTATTGACAAATCTTAAACAATATGATATTACACGTTTAAGTTTAGAAAGAGATGAGAATTTATGAAGTAAATCATTACCATCAGGCAAGTGATTTGGTACAATAATTTATTGTAATGTACAGTACCTTTCTTCTGGCACAGCATCATTCAATGTAGGAACAGAAGAGTCTGTCTGAAAAGGAAATGTTTCGTGTAAAAATTTGGGACCACACAACCATATAGAAGTGAGTAAAGTTGAAGATGGATACACCACGTGTTGCAAGATCTGCAGGATTTGCGCTTCCACTGGTATGATGCCACTGAGTAGCAGAAGACAACGTCTGGATTTTCACCACTCTGTTGGCTACGAACGTCTTCCATCGGCTGGCATGGGATCCTATCCAAGAAAGAACTATGGTGGAATCCGTATAAAATTGGGCTTGTGATATAGGGTAATTCAGAGCTTTACAAGTAAAGTCCATCAGTTTAACTAACAAAAGAGCTCCGCATAATTCTAGTCGAGGAAGTGAGAGAGTTTTCAGTGGGGCAACTCTTGTCTTGGCTATTATTAGTTGAACGTTGATTTTTCCTGTATCTGATACAGAGCGACAGTAAATTGCAGCTGCATAAGCTCTTTCAGAAGCATCACTGAAGCCAAATAGATGAAACAGGTTGTCTGAATCGACTAAAAAGAATCGTGGAATTTTGATGTCTTTGACAAATTGTACATCATTAGCAAGTTGTTCCCATTCAAGTTTAATGTCTGTAGGAACCCTTTCGTCCCACTTTAATTGTTGTTTCCACAGTCTTTGCATGATTGTTTTACACTGAATTGTGATGGGTGACAACCATCCAAGTGGATCGAATGTCTTAGCAATTGTAGAAAGTAATGTCCTTTTGGTTAAGGTGCCTTCAAAAGATAAAGGAGTGATTTTGAAGTAGAATACATCTGAACCTGGATGCCACAGGATACCTAAGGTTTTTACTGTATCATCATTGTCTATATTCAAAGAAGTATTAGATAAACGCATATCTGAATCGATTGAATTTAAGAGTTCGCTGCAATTAGAAGCCCATTTTCTCAATACAAGTCCGGCACTGGACACCATTTGAGTCAACTGGTTTTGTAGTTCCAGAGCTTCAGAGAGTGAATTGGCTCTGGACATCAAATCATCAACGTAGAAGTCCTTGAGAGCTGCTTTAGAAGCAAGAGGGAAAATATTTGATTCCTTTAATGCCAACTGCTGTAAGCATTTTATTGCAAGGTACGGCGCTGATGCAGTGCCATAAGCAATCCTTGTCAACCTAAAGTCTTGTATTGGCTCAAAAGGTGAATTACGCCACACGATTCTCTGGAAATCTGAATCGTGTAGAGTTATTTGTCTATACATTTTTTCTATGTCCGCAGTTATGGCTATTTTGTGCATCCTGAAGCGTAGGAGTAATGTTGTTAAGTCAGTCTGTAGCTGTGGACCAACCATTAGTTTATCGTTAAGAGAAATACCACTTGAGGACTTTGCAGATCCGTCAAATACCTCGCGAAATTTGTCACCGTTTTTATTGGGTACTGGGTGATGCGGGAGATAAAAACTGGAACTGGCTGGAACGTCAATCTCGTTTTCTGGGATTAATTCCATGTGACCAAGTTTCAAGTAGTCATCCATGAATTTATGGTATTGATCAGAAAGAGATTGGTTTTTACTGAACCGGCGTTCGATTTGCTGTAGACGATGCACGGCAATGTCTCTAGATGAACCAAGTTCACCACTAGAATCTCGGAATGGAAACTTGACTGCGAATCTACCTGTTGAGTCACGAGTATAAGTTCTTTTAAAATGATTTTCGCAAGCAATTTCTTCATTCGTAAAAGGTTTTGTTTCAGAGAGTTCCTCTAATTGCCAAAATTTGTCAAGTTGAAACTCTACTGCGTTGTAACTTGCATGATTTGATATGATTCTTTGGCAAAAAAGTTTTGTTTTTCCAAGAACAACCCAACCGAAAATGGTTCCCATTGCAGTTAAAGAATGCCCTGGAACATTTAAATGCCTGTTGAGCATTATTTCTCCAAACACGTCTGCACCTAGCAGAATGTCTATTGAGCTTGGCTGAAGACAGTTGATATCCGCTAATTGTAAATTTTTGAATGTATTCAAAGCAGACGCATCGACTTGAAATTGAGGAAGGTCACAGTGTGATTTTTGGGTAAAATTAATGCATCTACAGTAATACTTGTATTTTTGTAAAACAGTGATGTTATTTCTAACTGAACTAAGCCTGAAACCCTTCCCACGTTTCGCGAACTTAAACCGTCTACATTTATGTTTACGCTAGTGCGCTTAAGTTGTAATAAATTTACACAACTCTCTCTAACAAATGAGCCTTGACTGGCTGAATCAATGAGTATTCTGCATTTTTGAAAAGCGCCATTAATGTCTTTAACATAAACGATTGCGGTAGGCAATAAAACAGCCTGAGCGGCAGGTACGGTTGCATTATTGCTACTTATCGTGGAATCTTCCGTGTGTATATCTGATACCGTGTTGGCAATAAAAGTTTTGTTATTATTTGGATTTTTTTAGCATAATATTGAATTATGTAATTTGGAACAAAATTTACAAACACCTGCACGGCATTTAGAAATGTGATGCGTTTTATTTTCTTTAAGACAGTTAAAACATAATTTGTATTTTTTAACAACATCCCATTTTTCTTTAATCGGAAGTTCTAAGAAACTATCGCATACAAATAATCCAAAATGTGAACCGCTATTGCAATGTACGCAAACATTCGAGACTATTTGTGAAGAGTAGGGAAATTTCTTATTTGTTTTGGTCTGGCACTTGGCTAAAGAAGCGATTGCAGTCGTTCTACCTAAGACGAAAGATTTAAACTGGGCGAAGGAGGGATTTTTTTTGTTTGTTTGTTCGAGAGTCCAAACGCGCGTAGTGTTTCAGGGTCGAGTTTCCCCCTTAGCAAGAAAATTATAAGGGTGTCCCAATGCTCCACGGGTTGCTTTAGGATTTGTAGTGTGTCAATGCATTGTTGGGTAGTGTCTATTATTTTTCGCAATCCCGACGCAGATTCTTGTTTTAAAACAGGCTGCGAAACTAATTTATTTAATGCTGCATTTATAATTTCTGCTTCATTCTCATAGCGTTCGGTTAATGCATTCCACGCCTTTTGATAATTATAGTTTGTTATCTGAATAGATTGTAATAAAGTGGCTGCTTCGCCTTTTACAGAAAGTTTAAGATATTGCAGTTTTTGACTATCGCTTAAAGTATTATTATTTCCTACACTCGCAAGAAATAAATCGCGAAATGAGATCCATCCCATATAGTTTGAAGTGAATACTGGCAATTCTATGCGAGGAAGTTTTAAATTGTTTACATTAGTGTTAGCAATATTTTGGCATGCATTAGTATTATTATCATTCCTAACAAGTTTTTTTCATTTCCTCTTTTAAAATAATTTTTAGAGTATCTAATTTAGAAAATAAATCTCTCATGCATTTCTATTTCATAACCTTTAAA
>BMAO01021368.1:0-16335 GCA_019973975.1 Trichonephila clavata
TGTGTGTGTGTGTGTGTGTGTGAAGTAATAGATTACTTTAGAAATATCTAATTAACATATTATTTGCTATATGTTTATACGATTTTTGAATATTGTATTACTGTAAAGTAATTTCTCAAAAAAAGAGAAACTTGAATGGTCAACAGTTGTTTACGTACACAGGGTACACACAAACGCATTTTCATTTAACAATAGTCGTTTGAATGAAATAAAATAATAATTGTTGTAATATTGGGGATCATTAATTTCGCATTAGATACAAATTTATGGAAGGGAACTTACTCGTAACAAAATTTTATGTTGTCTTTTTTTCCCCTTAAGTAACAATCATACTGTAGAATAGTAATAAAAGTAGACACACGTAATTTTATTGCCAAAACCTTTTTGTGCCAGGGTTTGGAGAAAATTTCATTACTACAAGAAGCTAGCTTGTTCAATATTCTGATGTGTTGGGGAAAAAAATTTGGATTTTCGAAAAAAAATTACTAAATTGTATGCACATACTCATTATTATGCAAAGTATTGAAATTAATATACTGAATTTGAAATGCATTTCAAGTTAATAGTTCATTAAAAACAAAATAATACATTAATTTTATCATTGCATTTACTTCTTTGAAAGAGATTCGGAATTCAATTTTCGAGAGAAGAATACTTTCAATAATGTATGTTCTAATAATTTGAATGTCTTGTTATGTAATTATTTGAATAAAAAAACGGAAGAATGTTTTTCGCCATTGAATTGCATCGTTCTTTAAACGTATGTTTGCATTTTCAGAAGTTCAATGAAGTAAACAATATCAAACCAAAAGTTATTAGAAACACTTTCTCGCTTCACATCTTTAAATTATGTGGCACGACTGAAACTTTCGAAAACTCTTTTGACCTTTCATGGGAAAACAATTAAACAAATGCGCCCAGTCGGTTGAAATTATTGGTATGAAACAAATTTAATTTCCGTTCATCGTAAAGATGTTAATTGATGTTGAAACACGAAGATCCAATTAATCATGAAATCCTTACTTTATTGTTGAAAATGCATTCAATGGTATGTTAACTATATCTTATTTTTGAAACACACATTTTAGTGTCATATTTGTATAGAAAACTATAATCACGGTATCAAAGTCTCAAAACCTTAAGGCTAGATTAATATAAGGTATTTGAATTTTTTACAGTTGGTATAATTTTAAATCTGATCGCTATACATCATATAACATAAAAGCCAATTATACGTTACTATACGATTATTATCCGAATTATACGATAAAATATGAAAACTATTTTTTGCTGTACAATTTCTGAATACCTAGAGGAGCTACAGTGCATTACAATAAAATATTCTTTGGTATACAAAAAGGCATTCTAATGCGAAGGCATAAATTTCATTCAAATATAGTTTGTCGATCTACGTGGACTGCACCAATACCTTACTGAGGGGTTCTGGAAAGGTATTAAAATATTTCACCATTTGAAGAAAGACACGCAATTGAAATAAGAAATAGGATGTTCATCCTGCAGGATGGCTCTACATTTAGGTAAAACTAATGCTGCTATTATACAATATTGGAGGAAATCGATCTTGACCGCACACAACATCAAAAATACAACGGTCGATGAAAAACAACATATCACAAGTCATAGAGAGCATCCGTTCACTCTTTACAACCCCTGACGCATTCATGTTAACTATCCAACCTGTAATCAGGACAGAAATAACTGTAATAACCATCAGTAAATGACTAGAACGATATATAGTCAAAAAATGGGCTGATGTCTTAAAGGCTTTCACTTGGACTGACCCTCACTTTTGCTCCCTTCCAGGAACGCTATCATTTACGCTATGATTATTGGATTAGGAATCTCATGATCTAAAGTTTTGTTGGGACACTCAAAAGACTGTTGTCTAGCACGCCGCTTTAAAACCATGAGTTTTTGTATGGATACCAATTTATTTAATACCCATCGAGTTTTCCTTAAAAATAAACATACTGCAACAAAATAAATGAACTGCATTCTATCTTTGAGCAATTCATTGGCAATATGTTTCGTTTATTGGGTTTTAATTTGAAAAGTAAAATTAATTATATTTGGATAGTTTAATTGCAATTATAAATTTAGAACAAATGAAACAATAAAAATAAATATTAGTGTAGAGTATTCGTTTGACATAATTTGATTTTTTTCCACTTTTACTTTCTAAAATCAAATTTCTTTGTTACGGCTTGGAGACAGTAATAAATGAAAAACATACGATAAACATTTTTGAAACCAAAGATTAGTATTAAATGCTTTCTTTATTTCTTATATTTTTCATTTTTCTTTTTAAAACACTTCCTCGATAAGAAAACATTTTTAAAAATATTTTGATTTATAAATAGGGCAATATTTTACGTAGCTATATATATCTATACATACAGTGAGAGAATTAGTGTTCATTTCATTATGAATGAATGTTTCTACCAGACAACATATCTCAAATTCTACAGTGATATTGTAAATGGGGAATAAAATAATACAAAAATAGAACAAATTCATATCACATCAATATTTAAATTGATAATAAGCTTTTATAAAAAAACATTATATATATATTAGAAAAAAACTATGATACAACAATAGATGACAAATTGACTTAAAAATTTATGAAGGATAAAAATTTAAATATATTGTTGAACTAAGATCTTGTCAAAGGTCAAGAACTCTAAGAAAAATAAAATATTTATATCAAAGAATTGTTTTCAAAATTATATTTCATCCATTTGCATCATTTATATTATAATAGAAGGTAACTATTTCGTATATAAATATTAATCTCAAACTTTCATTGTACTCCACATAAATATTAAAAAATATGTTTGCTACTTAAAACAAAAATATATTAGTTATAAATATTTCAATTATCGATACTTTATTAGCATATGAAATTAAATGGTAATAAAAATCCTAGAATAATCCTACCCCTTATCATATTTCTTTCAAAAATGAAGCATAATAAACATATTCATAAATAAGGGAAAGCATAGAAAAAAAACTAATAATAATATAAATAATTTAGTATTATATGATACAAAATACCATGGAATAAAGATCTTACCGATTCAATATTTACGTTTCTTGAAGAAAGATAAATGTTACTGAAATGGTGTTTTACTTCCGGTTTTGGATCTTTACTGTCCACAGGCTCAAAATTTCTAGTAGCTATTTCCGTTAAAAATGAAGCCAGATATATCTATATGAAAAAAAAAAGAAGCATATATGCATAAATATTAAAACAGGAACTTCTTTCTTAGTACTGACACAAAATTCATTAATTTAAAAAAAAACTCATTATCACACAGAGTTTTCTCTTAAACCCTACTAGAAATAATTATAATTTATTTAAAAAAACATATCTGTAAGATATAATTAATGATTAGGACTCGAGGTATTATAATATTCGTCGCAATTTTTATAACACTCATTTAATTACATTATTACATGCTACTTTCTGCATGTAGAAAAGTAAGATAAAAATACAGAAAATAAAATCGCCATTGAAAGCTGAGGATAAATTACTTATAATATTTTATTTTGTAAATCAATTTTACTTAAAAAATTATTTTCATAATTTCCGGAATTTAATATAATTGTAAGTATGTAATATATATATATATATATATGTAATAATCCCCATTAATTATTCCAAATAACTTTTAATTACCTTTGGTCCATCCCTTTAGGACCAACGTTTTAGTAATAAGTTAATCCGCCGCCTAACGAGAGTATTTTAAACTACATCCATCCACCCACACAGATCACGTGATTTAAGCTGCCTATATATACCGAGACTCCTGGAGACCGCGCCCTCTTTCGCTTCTGTATTTGTCTGCTTCAACATGTAGTCGGCTGCAGCTTGTTTTGTGCTTTGTGTTTGTGTTATGTGTGTTTATTTGTGAATCCGTCTATCTGTGTGTCTTCATGTTCAGTGTACAATAAACAAGATTAACCTCAGGACTGCCTCATCAATCTCATTTAAAGAAATCCATTCCATCGGCCACGTCTATTTCATTAGTCGGCAGGATTTTCCTGCGTGGGAAATAAAAATTATAAGTCAAAATTATTACAATCAAAATGATAACAACCGTCATCGACCAAAAATAAGAAGAAGGAGAAATATGTCTGTTTGTGTGGATGTATCCATTCATCGTACGATGTGCCAAAGTGTTCCAACTACTACGTTTAAAAAGCGGGAAATTTCCCGTCTCGTCTCCATTGCGTAAGAGAAAAAAAATCCCCTGTAAAGCTTCAAGTTTTCTGCGTGTTTTCTAACGAAAATAAATCTTCTCATCAAATATATGTAATAGAAAAAAAAAATCAACCAACAATTAAATCAACAGTTCGATGCTCAAATGAAAAGAAATAATAAATCTTTCTAACCTTGAAGTGCGCGAGATATGTTTTTGGCAATATTTAGTTATGTGAAAAAGTGCAACTCAGCGATATTTTCATCATTGATAAGTTTTTCTTTTTACTCTTTGTCATTTTAATTATTTGTTTTTTCTCTAAATTGATTATATATTTTTCCTCATTCATTGTTGATGATTTATTTTAAAATGTTTAAGAAATATTTTGTGATTAGTATGCGTAATAATTTGAAAGCAAATTTAATAATCTATTTTGATTCAGAATCTTGCAATGATTTTAATTTATGGTTTAGATATTTTGAAAATATTTAAGTTTTAAAGTTTTCCATATGAAATGGTGTATTATGGGTAGTGGTACCAATATAATTTTTTTTCATTTAAAGCCTGGTCTTACCCAGCATTTTTTTATTATAAGCCTGGTTATACCCCAGCAAATTTTTATGTGTCTGGTTTTACCCCAGAGTTTCTTTCAATATTATGGGTCTTACCCCCATCGTTTATTTTTTTAAAATTATTCTTTGGTCCCTACCACCATTATACTGTTATTATGGTTTATTCTAATGTTTTTTCAATATTGTGTAACAATTTATTTTCATTTTTCGATTACATTTAAATTAATTAATTGGGCAGTGAACTCCACGTAAATATTATTGTGAATGTTGTTATAAACTTACCATTTTGTGTGTGTGAAAACGTTTCCAGGAATCTCGGTTTTACCTTTTGAAATTTCGGATTAAATTTACTTAATGCTATGTTTTGTTTTGAAAATAAACTGCATATATTTCATAATGATCATTTTTTGTTTTGATATTTAACATGAGAATTGGTAACTTTACAGTGTTTTACTGAATCAATACCAAAGATTTGATATTTTTATTTTGAGAATTTTATGTTGATACTATATTTGATATGTTTAATGTGGTTTTAAGAATTTTTGGTTTCTATTCGATTTACTTTTTAGAATTAACAATTTATTTGATATGAAAATGAACAACTTTAATGTGTATAAAATAATAATGGTTTTGTGAGCACTTAGGCTGAGAAAATATTATAAATAAATAAAAATAAATAAGCAAATGTTTACATTTAGAAGAAAGAATAAATAATAAGGGTTTTGTAAGGATTGTGCATAGTGAGTACCTCAAGGGAATAAATACACCTTTGATTGTCAATATACTATTGCCTCCAAACTCGTACCCTTTGTCTTAGTAAAGTTAATACATAAAATAAAATTATAAATAGTTTTTAAAAAAATCTCTTCGGTTGACTTGCAATTTCCAGTCTTAGGATATTTGTTTTTGAAGTTATTGTGCAACTTTACACGATAAGCAGTAAAACTTGTCTTAAAGATTGTGCAAGGCGTGGGTCATCCTAATTTGTTTCTTTTCAGCCTCTTTCCACCCTTAGTGCTCTTATATGCAATTTTAGATCTGTTTAAAAAAAAAGTTTATATTTTAATTTTTTTCTGTGTTTTAAAAATGTATTTTTGTGAATTCATATTAGAAATGTGGCACATAACTATTTCATAACCATCATCTTCATGCAGTATTTGCGACAGACAATTCTTTCACATACCAGTGTCTTTTAAAACCCAATATTGTGATAACTTCCATTTCAATATATGGCTCACCTTTAAACTCTGCGTCCCAGTGCATAGGGAAGCCTATTGGTGTTCCACATGTTCCAAACGAGGTACAACATCCTTCTACTGAGGCCTCTGGCCTAGCATATTTACAGCTTCAAGTGTCCGGACACGTCTCAACCTTGCCAAGTCTAGCTAACTTGGGCAGGGCAACTACTTCACAAACTAAACTAAGGAAGAACTAACTTCATTTGTTTCAACTAATACTTTTACAGGATCTGTGTCATTTACAATTATTTTTAATATTTGTTTTCTGTTTTCATTTTCTTTCAAGTATTTAATAATCTTATTTTGATATTTTTGTATTGTACAATTTTATATTTATAATATACTTATGCGCATATTTGTTTCATACTATTATAACCACATATTCTCCTTGTTCCAAATCATTTTCATGTGTTAAAGTGAAGGGAAATTTAAAAATAAATATTAATCTAAATTTAAATTTTAAAATTAATATCTCTGTAGGAGACGGGTGTGTACTAAGGGCCCCAGCGCACACACGTGTCTTGCGGAGGGGGGAAATGTAATAATCCCCATTAATTATTCCAAATAACTTTTAATTACCTTTGGTCCATCCCTTTAGGACCAACGTTTTAGTAATAAGTTAATCCGCCGCCTAACGAGAGTCTTTTAAACTACATCCATCCACCCACACAGATCACGTGATTTAAGCTGCCTATATATACCGAGACTCCTGGAGACCGCGCCCTCTTTCGCTTCTGTATTTGTCTGCTTCAACATGTAGTCGGCTGCAGCTTGTTTTGTGCTTTGTGTTTGTGTTATGTGTGTTTATTTGTGAATCCGTCTATCTGTGTGTCTTCATGTTCAGTGTACAATAAACAAGATTAACCTCAGGACTGCCTCATCAATCTCATTTAAAGAAATCCATTCCATCGGCCACGTCTATTTCATATATATATATATATATATTCCATCAGTTGTCGGTAATGCGTTTTCCGTTTCCCACATGTGAGAATTCTAACCATGAATTTATTTTTTGAAAATGTGGAGATGAGTTTTACACATATTCGTCCAAACCCCATTCGTATTAACAAAATTGGTAGAATTATCAAAATTGGTTTTTAATATTTTATCGAAAAAGATAAAAATAACGAATCCATATTTAAGAGAGAAAAGTTTAACACATAAAGTGTACCAAACTCGTCAAAATATGTCGCGGTTAGTGACTGTAGGCTTAAATTCTGCCGCTCTTTCACCTACCGCGATGTAATAATGTCAACACCATACCATTTTCATTTTAACACCTCCCAACTAAGGGAAGGGGGGGGGGGAGAAGTGATAAAAGAAAAATGATGCGTGTTATGGGAACCCGTCGACATGCGATTTTGGGGTATTTCTGCCTCCCATCCACTTTTACTTCCAAAAAGACAAATGAGATTTTCTTTCAGTGCGCGAAAAATCTATTAATTCTAAAGCCCTGGGAGAAACCATAAATCATCCTCAGGTTGTCGAAATGCATTTTACTCTTCCTTCTCCCAAAGGAAAAATTGTAACGGTAGGCCCAGACTGGGCACAACCGTCTACAGTTTGGGTGACCATCGAGGGAAATCTATAATGGGCAAGTAGCTGTCGCTTGCCTTTTAACTGGAAATGAGGAATTGGAGAGGAAATAGAATGTGTAATAGACTGGGAATGGCATTTGGTGTGTCTTCAATGATTTTAAGGCTTCCTTGTGGAAGCTTCTTTCTTTATCATAGTGAAAAATAAGGAAATTTCCCATTTATTTCTTCTCCAACAAGAAAGACTACTGAAATTCAAAAGAACTTTAGAAACTATTATTTACACTATGAAAAGAGAGTTCGAGACCTTATTTATAATGTAGCACAACAACTTGAAGTAATTCAAATAATTTTTGCTTCAATACTTTAAAACATTTTGAGTTCATCTTTTTGTGTGTGGGGCTGTTTCATCATTCTTTTTTATGTAAGTTACATATTACCTATTTGTTCATTAAAATTAAGTAAATGATATAATACACACTGGAATATTTTTATTGAATTATTCTATTGTAACCGAGAATGTATTAGACACAAGTGAGAAGTAGTATTTTGGAAACTATTTTTGGATTATTGTCATTCAAGGCTGTCTCTGCTAAAATTAGATATACTCGAACTAAATTCGAAATACATTTTTAGTTAAATAAATATTTCAATTTTCACATAAATTCACATTTTTTTAACTCATACATTGTATTTATAATACAGTGTATAATAATTTAAAACGTTCCATAAAGAAGAAATCTTTCCCTTTAACTTGCAAGAGAAACCCCATTCAGCATTATAGTACAGAAGACAATATAGGGAATTCAATTTATAAAAAAAAAATAACTAATTTATTGACATAATCCATTTATTTTTGAAACAAAATATAGTCCATAAAATGGACAACTAATTTTATATACCCTGAATAACATCTGAATTTAATTAACTGTAATTACCTTGAATATCAAAGAGATAATTGAAAAAAATGGCAAATTTACCGCTTAAAAAATGTTTACTGTTTCAACCTTTTATAAATACACTGCCATTTTAAATACCAAATAAAAAACTGAGAGCTTATCATGTTATAAAATATAGATTTCGACGTTATTTATTTCCTTATACGAAATATTTCATTCAGAAGAAGTTCTATTGAGATTACATATACGTCTGCAATATATTTCATAGTTTTATCATGTCAAATTTGGCCACTAGACGAATAAAAAACAGAACAAGTAATATATATAGAGGGATATGAATATTTCGATTTTAAAACTCACGTAGCGGAGGTAACCTTTGGTTATAAAGTTTATTGAAACGCTATATAGCTTACTATAATATTTTTGAAGGACAGCTGTAATAGAAAAATAGAAGCTAAGCTTGAATGCAACATGAAATACTTCAGTACACAAGAAATTACTTTTTGCAATTAATGTAAAAAAAAGATAAGATTGGTGACAAATACGTGAAATTATTAAAATTACCTACGCGATTCTTACTACAATAAAAAAATTGCGTGTAACTTATTATATATATACTTAACTCCACCATTTGATTAAGTATCATTTTTGCAGGACAGCTGTAATAAAAAAAAATAGAAGCTAAGTCGTTCTATAAAGTTAAATTTGTTCACGGTTATTATGTAATATTTTATAAATTATGACAAGCTTTAATGTAACATGAAATACTTCAGTATACAAGGAATTATGTTTGCAATTAATGTAAAAAAAAGATAAGATTGGTGACAAATACGTGAAATTATTAAAATTACTTACGCGAGTCTTACTACAATAAAAAAATTGCGTTTAACTTATTATATATATACTAAGCTCCATCATTTTATTAAGTATGTTCCGAATAAGCTCGATCCCTCATTATTACGACCCAAAAAGTCATTTTCATCAGCATTTAATTCGCACTATATTCTTCAGAGCATATACTCCGTGCAATCAGCAAGGCTATTCGATTAGACTTACCTCCTATACAATCAGCAAGTAAGCGGAATACTAACTACTCCGGGGTTTCGCCGGGAATCACAATAGGGATTTCTACTCAGCTAATCGAACATAAATTGACAAGTGATATAAATGGGATAAGCTGAATTCACTGTGATGTCAAGAGCTGAGAGGTAACACGTTCACCCAATCAGAAATACTGACATCCCTACCTCGACATTTCTACATTGATGGAACACCCCTTGTTTTGGATCGTCTGATGACTCTGCAAATTTTCCATTCCATAATGAGATTGATATATGTCATTCGTGTGCATAAATAAGCTACAACGTTATGTATTTATACATATCGTAGGCCTAATTATCAAAATGCGTAACTCCACAAAGGAACTAAATTTGAAATAGGAGTGCCACTCGCCAAGCAGCGGTTTTTGTCGTGATGTGGAATACAAGATGGGGCCCCAGCGGTAACAAATCTTCAGGAAAATAAGTGTAAAGAACTGTTTTGAAATATATTTCATATGAAGAATATATGAATAGACTAAAAATAACCAATATCAATGGGAATGGTTAAATTTTTAAAGAAATCGAATTAAAATCGTCTGAAACTAATAGGGTTTATGCTTAAAAAAACATTACAAATGAACTCTAATGTACTCTATCCCCATGGCAACCACATTACCATACGAAAAAATATTAAGGTAACCATGTTTTGTAATCATTTCAACGAACGAGTGGTCCAGGGGTAGAGCCGTCGCCAGTGGAACTGTTTTTCTCAGGTTCAAGACCTACCGACTGCTACTCGCCAGTTTTTAATTTAATTTAAATTGACTCTCTGGAATTTTCCAGAGAATTGCAGCATATGAAAATTTATGTTAATTATAGTACTTCTAGAATATTCTAGATGTCACCACTGTATCTTATATAAACTGCTTCCCTAGAACTTGGGGTCAGTTCATCTGGTGTACGATCAAGTACGCCTACCTTCTTGCATTCAATAAATTCTCATTGCTCTATTCAACCTTTATATTGCTACCTGTTCTACAATTCAGCTCAGGTGTCGTCCGCGTCACTTGACCATGGTTCAAAATTACGCGGTCCGTCGCCAAAAGCCCTCGTGTAGCTGAACAGAGCGAAGTTAATATTCACTCACTCACCCAAGAATCTTCGTGACAATATTGTAATGTTATCACCCATCTTGGCGAACTTAAACAACAACTTGACGCGTAGCACTCCTATATCAAATTAGCACCCCAGAAGGAGTGACGCATTCTGATAATTAGGCCGACGATATATAACTTCTTTATTTAATACACTCCGTACCTCCTAAAGATTTATTGATTGACTCGTTATCAACATTGCATTATGTAACTACATGAAAGTTATTGGTGAGATATCCCATAATCATGTCCCACGGTCAAATGATGCAGACGATATCTGAGGTAATATTCGCTTTCCAATCTTCCACAAACGTCATGCGAGAGATTTGAATCTTGGACAAAGTTTATGTTCATCAGCTGATCTATACAATGAATCGTCAGTGGCTCCAGGATTCGAGTCATTGACTCTACAAATATAACGCTAGCCGCGAGTTTCCGTCCATGGGCCCTCTGTTACAGCGACTACACAAGTAACAAGGACGATAAGAAATTAAACCTCAATAACTGCAAAAATTTAAGGTTTAATATAGTTTTTTATGTTTAAAATATGAATTCATCATTCAAGCAAATCTCATCATCTTTGGTAGGTAGCCGAATTTGGTTCATTTAATGCTTAAAGTGAAATCTAAATTGGGATTTGTCTTTTCTTGGAATGCGAAACTTTTTTGTGAGCCATCTTCATCTGGTTCAGAACTTTTTTCATCAATTTTTTTCAGTTTTTATCTGGAGCTTTTTAGACACATCCAATTTCTGATTCTCAGAAACTATTCGTTGGCGTCTCAATTTATTTCCTTTAGCCTAATATATTTTGTTATTAATTTTTATTTTCGTAATACAGTTCAAAAAACAAAGTTGAGGAGTCGAAAACTTTTGAAATAATTCATGGATTTTTAAAGCATATGTCATTTTCTTAACAGACAAAAAATATTTTTTTCATTTATTAGTGAGACGTAATAGTCCATTTTCTTTAAATTAAAAGGATTTTAAATAAAGAATTATTTTTTATTCAATCAATTTCAAAAATCATTTTCATTAAGGAAATTAGTTTGCAAGAAGAGTAAATATTTTAGATAGTTATATACACTGCTGGCCACCGTAAATGCAACACCAAGAAAGACAAGAGATAGCACAACAAAATTTATTTTGTAGATAACATGTTGACCAAGTATCAAATGATTAAATTTATAGACTTCTGTGAAGTGTGGTTCCTGCCAGAATCAGTAGCCAGAGTAGCAGCCATTGTTGGCATTGATTCAAAGAAACTTTTGTATGTGTTCTTGGGATACAGCAGACCCAGCAGCTTCCACACGTTGCCAAAGTTGATCTGGTATGGCAGCTGGGGGAGTAATCTTTGTCAATTGCTGAGAAAGCATGCACCGCATGTTTTCTACCGGCGCAAGATCCGAAGAGTGAGCCGGCCAGGGAAGCAATTCAATCTGGTGATTGAAGAAGAACCTTTGGACAATGCGTGCCACGTGTGGTCACGCATTATCCTGTTGAAATATGGCTGTGGCCAAGCCCTGAAGGTAAGGAAGGACAACTGGCTCCAGCACCTCGGAGATGTAGCGCTGGCTGTTTAAAGTACCGGCAATGCGTACTAGAGGAGTGCGAGGGTGATATCCAATACCACCCCATACCATAACACCCGGTGCAGGAACAGTGTGGTGGTGCAGAACGCAGCTGTTCAGCATCTTCTCTCCACGGTGTCTCCAGACTCGAATCCGACCATCGTGGTCTGGACTACAGATGGGTGACTCGTGAGTAAAGACAACTTCATTCCATTCTACCACCCACATCCTTCTTTCATCGCACCATTGGCCGCGTAGACGTCTGTGGTTCTGCGTCAAGGATAGATCAAGCAATGGACGTCTCGCGGACAGACCACTCTGCCGTAAACGGCGTCGAATGGTACGCGCAGACACTGAATGGTGCGTTGCCGACTCAATGTGCTGTGCTATGGTTCGTGATGTGACTAAACGATCCGTCACTGCCATACGCATAATTTGCCTGTCCTCACGTGAAGTGGTGCACTGAGGTGGATGCGATCGACCATGTCGGTCCGTCGTACCCTTCTGCATCCAACGGTCACATATCCGTATTACAGTTGTTTGGTTTCGTCCAACACGACTACCGATTTCCCTGAAAGATAATCCACAATCTCGGTAGGCCACTATCCTTCCTCTGTCGAACTCGGATACTTGATCAAAAGCTAATCGCTGTTTTCTACGAGACATAACTGATCGTTTTTTGAAAACACCACAAGAAAAACACAATTGCCGAACTTGAAATCGTCGAAATCTCCAAGCCTTAAATAATCCTTTGAGGTGGCGCCACAGGCGTGCGTGATGAATGTCTGCCCTGAAATTCTAATCATTTGCATATCTCTCCTCCACTAATGCATGTTGTAAATTTCATGTTATTTGTGTGCTTCCTTCAGGGTGTTGCATTTACGGTGGCCAGCAGTGTATATGCGAGGGTTGGGGCAAAAGTCTTGGCAACTATTTTTTTTCTTAGTAGGTAGCAGTCCGGTTAGAAAATGTGACATATACAGACGAAAGGATAAAGTGTTCATTACATGTGTCGACAATGAGTAGCACTGAAATATCGTAACACAGTAATTTATTACGGCAGTATACATGGCAATATGGTCTTCACGGTGCAAAAGAAGAACAACACAGTATAGATAAAGTTCACATGATGATGCTTTTGTTGTGCGTTTCTCGGTCTGTCTTTGTTGTCTCGTTCATCGGTTTTCATCCATTGTATCCTACTCGATGACGGCATGTGCCAATTCGGTTCCCACACTGAGCGGTCGTCCCGAACGTCGCTCATCACTTGTTGATACACGTCCTTGCTGAAACTTTCCTACCCATCGTGCTACTGTACGGTATTATTCCCAAGGGTTTCCACACATTCACTGTGACATTCCATCCCATTTCTCCCTCGGAGAACGACTATGTTGAGTAAGCGCGCTGCTCAACACGGGCTACTTCCATCTCTCACGACACTCAACAACTGACTGATTTCACAGCCCTCGTTGCGCTGCTACCAGCTATCACAGAGCCATCTGTTGTTCTGCAAACACACTATGCCTGCAGAACTTCCACACGACTCATATACGTTTATGATTCGTTCACATATCTACAAGAAAAAAAATAGTTGCCATGACTTATGCCCCAACCCTTTTATATAGATAGACTAGCTTTCATGGCCCGGCGTTGCACGGGCTTATACCGAGGGTATAACTTAATCCCCATGTTAATTTCTTCCTTTTATTATAACGCCATCACTTTTGTGGGGTTTGACGCGTACGATGTGAGTGCATGTCCCGTGAGTGCGTGTCATGGCTTTGTTGCTTAACATTTTCCCTTCTCTTCACAAATTTTCCATCCTAGTACCACTGAAGACCCGCAGTGTAGGGGACAATGCACGTAAAATCTGTCGTGAGCACAAACGTCCTCCCGTTGGTGTAGTGGTGTAGTTAGGAGAAGGGGTGCCAGCTCAGGTGTCGTCCACGTCACTTGACCATGGTTCGAAATTACGTGGAACGTCCCCAAAAGGCCTCGTGTAACTGGACAGTGGGACGTTAATATTTATTCAATCTTCACAAAATCAGCACTTCCAATATTATTTTCCGAAATTACTTTGATTTCTTTGTTTGTTTCCTCTCCGCTTAGCCCGGAGTTGCACGGGCTTTTGCCGAGTGAATAACTTCACCCTCATGGAAATTTCGTGTTTCCCTCAGGCCGATAGCACTTGTGTGTGTGTGTGTGTGTATGCGTGCGATGTGAGTGAATTCTTTAACAATGTCATAAAAACTCCCTTTTTCGAAATTTGTTCTTGCATTGGTGTGGTGTGGTAATTATTAAAGATGGGTGAAAGCTCAGGTGTCATCCTCGTCACTTGAGCATGATTGAAAATTTCGAGGTCCGTCACCAAAAACCCTCGAATAGGCAACAGTGCGAATTTAAAAATCACCCACTCACTCTCCAATTCTTTCGTTTTACCGAGTGAATAAATTCATCCCCATGGAAATTTCGTGTTTCCCTCAGGCCGATAGCACTTGTGTGTGTGTGTGTGTATGCGCGCGATGTGAGTGATTTCTTTAACTATGTCATAAAAACTCCCCTTTTCGAAATTTGTTCTTGCGTTGGTGTGGTGTGGTAATTCTTAAAGATGGGTGAATGCTCAGGTGTCGTCACTTGAGCATGGTTGAAAATTTCGAGGTCCGTCACCAAAAACCCTTGAATAGGCAAACAGTGCGAATTTAAAAACCACCCACTCACTTTCCAATTCTTTCCCTTTCCTAAGTGAATAACTTCATCCCCATGGAAAAATTTCGTGTTTCCCTCAGGCCTATAGCACTTGTGTTTGTGTGTGTATGCACGCGATGTGAGTGATTTCTTTAACTATGTCATAAAAACTTCTTTTTCGAAATTTGTTCTTGCGTTGGTGTGGTGTGGTAATTATTAAAGATGGGTGAAAGCTCAGGTGTCGTCCTCGTCACTTGATAAGGGTTGAAAATTTCGATGTCTGTCACCAAAAATTCTCGAATAGGCAAACAGGGTGAATTTTAAAATCACCACTCACTTTCCAATTCTTTCGTTGCAATCCCCCCCCCCCCCCGGAAACGAAAATGTAGTCTTTTTAAAAATAGTTGTATGCTGAAGAAAAGACAGAAAGTATAAATTTTTCAAATTACAAAATTTCACTACTATTTTAATTCTTGGAGTAAAATTGTGAGGATTTTTTGAAATATTCTACTCGGGGGAAAAAGTTTCATGCAATTACCTTTATAAAAGAAGAAATTATTAAATGATTGATTTAAGTATTTTGAGAGTTTTATTAAATTTTGTTCAAAAAAGTTTTTGCCTTTTTTTAGAATCACTGATTCTAAAAGTTTTAAAAATTATTTTTATTTAAAAGTAACGATGTTGATTCATTTTAGAAAAAATCATAAAATATGCAAAATATCTTTGTTTTGTAAAAAAAAAAAAGTTTTTTTTTTAATTATTCAAAAAAAAAGATAGTTTTCGGCATTTTTATTTTTTTAATCAGTGATTCTAAATATCAATGAACTTTTTAAAAATCTTTTTCTTTTAAATTCATCGATATTTATAAAATACAAAACTATAACTTATTAATATTTTTACATTAAAATTGATTAAAAATGTTCATTTAATTGTGACATTCCGTTTGCTTAAATAATGGCAGCACTGAAAATTTACGTGGGAAAAATAAACAGAAATGAAAGTTTTCTTGTTAGGAATTGTTGAAAAAAATATTGGAAGGAATTGTTGAAAAATCAGAAAAAAACTTTTTTGATGGGGGAAATGAAAAGTACATTAAAATAACAGAGGATCATGTTAAAATAAGTATTTATCAAAAAATTAATTTACGTGGGAAAAATAAGCAGAAATGAAAAAATTCAGAACGCTGGATTCGAATTCGGAGCGACACGATATCACTCCGTCGTTCCGCTATGATTCCAGCGTGCTACCAACTGCGCTATGAAAACCAGTAGCAGAAAATGAAAATAGTCTTTAATTATAAATGGAAGGTAAAAATTGAAAGTAATTTTTTATTGAAGAGGGAATATTCACACATAACGATTGGAAAATTTCGATTCACGATTACATTTAAATGTATTGAAAAAAATTTATTGATTTTT